>CM053788.1:26895000-27010000 GCA_028749045.1 Cupressus sempervirens
ACGTCCACAGAAAACTAAAAGGGGGGAACATGATCCAAACTAATACCAATCAAGCCCAAGAGGGAAGAGACTTAGATGAAAAAAATCTAAGTTCCAAGAATACCAAACATATACCTTTGTTGCTGTAATTTTTTCCCTTTTCAAATCCTCTTCATTAATCAAATTTGAATCTTAAAAACAACTCTTCATTAGTGCTATTGCTCCCCCATAAACATACTTCCTCCATTGACATCAATACCTTCTCCATCTTCTCCCTTAATTCAACACATCTTTTCCTATATTTCAATGTGCCACAAGATATTTTTCATGTCATATTCTCCCCCATGGACATCAACAAAAAATGCATCATTATGTTAATTCTACTAAAAAAATATCTTCAACAAGCTCAAGTGTCCAAAGACACTTTTAAATACTAGCTACCAAGAGTCCTTCATGATTGAGCTTGAACAAAAATACTCCTCCCATAGAGGAAGCATCCAACATCCAATCTAGATGAACAATAACGCTCTATACCACTAGACTGATGCAATCTCTGCATCATCTACTCAGAAGTAAGCATGAGCATAACCCAAGCATACCTCTCAAATACTCAAATGTATCCTTTAGTAGAGGCTTTGTAAATATGTCTGCTAGCTGCTCCTTCATGCTAATGTCCTCTAATCTAATCGCTTTTTCTTCAACTTTCTCTCTAAAAACATGATACTTAATAGATATGTGCTTTTTCTTAGAATGTAAACAAGATTCTTAGACATACTCATTGTACTTGTGTTATTATAATGTATGATAACAGGTTCATCCAATATCCTTCAATATCTATTAATCCACATGATTTGATTGCAATTATTCTTTGCTTCTACATACTCTACTTCTATTGTGTTACGTGAAATGCAATCTTGTTTCTTGCTTAGCCAAGAAGCCAATCTTTGTCCTAAGAAAATGCTCCACCATGTGTACTTTTTATGTCATTCATATTGTTTTCCCAATCTGAATCAGTATATGCACATAAGGTAAAGTCATTTGATTTGTCATACCACAACCCAAAATCAAGTGTACCCTTCAAATATTTGAAAATCCTCTTTATTGCTACATAATGTAATTCTTTAGGATCAACTTGAAATCCCTCAACAATGCCAACTGCATTAGCTATATTTGGTCTTGTATGAGTCAAACACTACAAACCTCCAATCATGGATATGTACTTCTTTTTCTCAATAGTAGGTGCCTCATATTTGCCAGATAACTTATGACTAGTTAGCATAAGTGTACCAATAGGTTTACAACATTCCAAACCAAATATTTTTAGCACATCTTATAGATACTTAGTTTGTGATAATAAAATTTCTTTATTGTTCTACACAATCTATAGAGCAAAGAAATACTTCATCTTGCCAATCATGTTCATCTCAAACTCCTTCATTTCATTAACAAATCTCTCACTTGCTTCATCATCACCTCTAAAGATTATATCATCCACAAATACTTCAATAATCAATAAACCATTCTCAATTTCCTTCAAATACAGGTTAATATTTGTAGTACCTTAACAAATTCCATTTTCCCCAAATATTCATCCAACCTTGCATACTAGGCTCTTGGTGCTTTTTTCAATCAATACAAAGCTTTCTTCAACTTGCAGACCATATCTTCTTTTTTTGTCAAAGGAAATCCTTTAGGTTGGTCAATGTAAACTTCTTCAAGTTCTCCATTCAGAGATGTTAACTTCACATCCATCTGATACACTTTGAATTTCTTGTTAGCTGCATAAGCCAAAAACATTGTAAATACTTCTATTCTAGAAATAGGTGCAAATGTTTCCTCATAACAATTACTTTCTTGTTGTGAATAACTTTATTCTAACAACCTCACCTTGTTCATTCATCTTATATATGAAAACCCATTTAGTTCCTATAATATTCTTGTCCCTAGGTCTAGGAACCAATTCCCATGTATCATTCTTTTCAACCTGATCTAATTCTTCTCTCATAGCTTGAATCTAAAAATCATATTTACTACTTTTATATACACTTTTAGGGTCTATTTGAGAAATCAAACATAGTTCTTCTCTTTGCTCCACAATATGTATATCATTTTGCAAATATGTGTAAGTAAAAAATAACTCAACATTTTGTTGGTTAGCCTTTGGATTAGTTTCTTCATCAAAATCATAATCAAATATTCTTTCTCAAATTCCAAACTTCTCATCAACTCTAATATTTGTGTTCTCAATAGTGTTAGTTCTTTGATTAAAACATCTGAATGCTTTACTCTTCAATGATTAATCAAGAAACATACCTTCATTACTTCTTGCATCAAACTTACCAATGCCATCTTCTCTTCTAATGTAACACTTACAAAAATTCAATACTTAACTCATGGTGCATGTCCAAACCAAAATTCATAGGGGGTCTTAGCAGTACCTTGTCTAATATGTACTCTATTCATTGTATATACTATTGTGTTAACTACTTCTCTCTAGATTTTCTTTGAGACATTACTCTCAAACATCGTAGCTCTTGCTGCCTCTGTTACTAATTTTTTCTTGTTTCTACTACACCATTCTGCTCAAGTGTCTTAGGGGTTGAAATCTGTCTTTTAATGCCATTTACTTCACAAAAACTATTAAATTCATTCAAAGGAAATACTCCTCCTCTATCTAATCTTAAACACTTAATCTTTAATCCAGATTCATTTTTAACTTTGTTCTTAAACACCTTAAACTTCTCAAATGCTTCAAATTTCTCTCTAAGAAATGCTACCCACATCATCCTAGTAAAATCATCAACCAAAATCATGAAGTACCTTTCAATGTAGAATGCTCTTGTTTTTGTAGGACCACTCAGATCTATGTGTACTATCTCCAACTTTGTTGATGTAGTAAAATTTTTTCTTAGAAAAGAAATGCTCTTCTACTTTTCCATAACACATTCCTTGCATACCATGTGAGCAAGATTTACTATTTTAAGTAAATTTCTAACAAGTGTAGTTGTGATATTGCTATCAGGATTTAACTATGTAGTTTTTGAGTCAAACTCATTAACCTTTTGCACCATAACCAACCATTATCAACTTTAGCAATCAAGCATGTCATCTCTATAGGATTCAACTGAAAAATATTACCTCTTGATCGTGTGCTAGTACCAATCATCTTACCATCTTTATCATTGGTAATGTATGTATTCTCTGTGAATTGCAACTGATATCCCTTGTCAACCAACTGTCCAACACTTAGAAGATTATGTTTTAGATCATCAACACAATAAGCATCATCAATGTTAGTTTTACAATCAAGAGTAATAGATCCTATTTCTTCTATGTTACAACCTGCATTGTTTCAAACTCTAACAATTCTACCATCACAACTATTGAACTCAAAATTTTTATTCATATCACTAGTCATATGATGTGAGTAAATATCCTTTATGATCTAATCAGATTTCTTCTTTTCAACTTTTGATACTAATGTATTTTCTTCTTTTCAGGACTTTCTTCTTTAATTGCAACAAATCCTTGTTCATCACTCTCATTGTCACTTTCACTCAAGAATCTTTTCACACTAGCTTCTAGATCTTGATAATTTTCCTAAAGATATTCTCTAGGCCTTCTAGGCTTGATATTCCTCTTATAATTCTTTAGTCTCTTCAAAAACTTTGAAGCATAATGACCAAATTCATTACAAGTCCAACATTTAAATATTTTCTTTCCTTTAGGTTCGCTTCTCACAAGTAAGGCAATCTCTTCTTCAATCTTTCTGTCTTCTTCAGTTCTTCCTCTATTGCTTCTAGCATAATCTCCACTAGTACTTGCGCTCCTTGTCAATGTAGGTTGTACACTTAGTATGCTAAATGTTGTCTTACTTCTAGGAAAATCTCCGCTATGTCTTAAGCTTATATCTACTGCTTCTAATCTTCTAAGAAGACTCTCTTGTGAACTTCTTTGTGCACGGTATAACTTATTCAATCATCTGTGCTATCTACTTATATGTAGGTGTCAAAATTTTCAAGATCCTCCATACAATTTTATCTTCATCTTTCTTTCCATCACAAGCCTTAATTCTTGCAATAAATTTTGATATTCTACCAAAATAACTTCTTGTAGATTTATCTTCCTTCATTTTAGCTTCTTGAAACAAACGTATCCAATTATGTAATCTAATATCTTAGCATGTTTATCACCTTCATAAGTAGATTCCAAATCTTTCCAATTTAATATGCTAATCTTAAAGATTTTACCTATTTTTACTCATTTCCAGGAAGAAATATCAAAAGTGCTTCCCTAGAAAGCATGTTACACTTGAATAATTCTCTCTTTCTTTCAGTACAATCTTCAAGCTTATCTTTGTCAATCACTTCTTTCTTATTCTTAGTAATCAACCAATATCCTAGACCATACATAGAAAATGTGTCTTCATCTTCTCTTTCCAACTCTCATAGTTGGTTCCATCAAACATCAAATTATCCTTTCTGAAATGACTTGCCATAGATCTCCTTAAGCTGTTAAGATTTTCCTTCAAGGACCTGATGCTTTGATACCAATTGTTAAAATTAAAGTCCACCAAGATAATTGAGGGTGAGGGGGGGGGGGGGGGGGGGGGGGAGGTTGGTGAATTTTTTATGCAATGAAAACAACTTTTATTATCACTATTAAATCTAAAACATGCAATTAGAAAGTGCAATAACCACAAGAAGATAACCATACACAATAATACCATATTTGTTAACTAGGGAAACCCTTGATTAGAGAGAAAACCCTACTGGGGATGGTGCAAACAAAGTTATGTACTAATATATAAACTCCTTACAAGAGGATGGAACTTGTTAGGAGTCAATGAAATACATTCATATCAGTCTATGTTAGGATACATTGAATCCCTATGAGGAGATTCCAACCCTGTTAGGAGTTGTGCAAACCCTATTAGTAATTGTGGAAGGCAACATGACACACTGTCCAAACAAATTTGGGGAAAGACCACCAAACACATTGTCCAACTAGCTTTAGCATTATTCCTTTTAGAACAATACTAAATGATCAATTTTCCACTAGCACTCTTTGCCAAATATAGCCACTTCACTCATTCACTGTGCCTCTATTGCACCAAACTCATCTCAGATCTCAATACTAGATTTGAAAAATTGCATCACATAAATCCCTTGGATGGCTTACTCACATGTAATTCACCCTTATAATTTTCTTGAATACCACATACACTTATTCATCATCACAAGGAAAATAAATTTCCTTTACACCAAGCCCTCAAATTAATTTATTGAGTCGGCCTTCAGGCTTTCTCAATTTACAATTACAATAGGACCTCATTAAGTTAAAATAATACACGTTACATTATATATTTTCATAATTACATAATAATGTTGACTCACAGTCTTCACAAATCTTTCAGACATGAAACCTCAAACTTCACACACTCTCTTACATCATCATCATGATGTCTTCTATCTTTATATAACTACACTTAACCAAATTTTGTCCCTATTAGGAGGTATAATCCAATTACCAGAAACTGCTTCTCAGGAACTCTGTTTGTATACCATCTTCAGTACATCAGCCATCACTAGTCTTCAATTTTTTGCTTATGTTCATAGCCCCGCCATCAAGAATTTTTTTGGAACATTTCCTCAACTATGCTTGACCTCATCTTCAATGCTCAAACTTCACGATCTCAAACTCTACTTGCTGCTTTGTTAGTTTTCACAGAATAACTAGTATGTTGACATCAATGACAAACACTACCATGAATGCAACATGTAGTCATACCAATAATCTCCCAAATGCTCAAGAAATGGTAGGATAATCCCCCATAGGAATATCATCAGCATTCATGCTAACAGAAATAAGATTATAAGGTTAGAATAATCAATATTTAAATTATACATGGACAAATCCTAGTGAAACATATAGGAAACCTAATAATTTTTTAATTCAAACCAAGCAATCATTAATATGATTAGAATAAGTTAAAATATGTTTACAAAGTAAAACATAGGGAGAGAAAGTGGATAGATAGATGGATTAGAATTGAATATCAAATTGGATGATAATTATGAAGGGATAGACAAAGAGGAGAGCAATGACGAGGGAAATAAGAAGAGCACAAGATGGAGATAAATAGAGAGAATGATAAAGATACATAAGGTTATACAAGGATAGAGGATAGATAGAGCACATACATATAATTAATTAAAGAGAATTTGTTATGCAATCAAAACAACTTTTATTATCATTATTAAATCTAAAACATGCAATTAGAAAGTTCAATAACCACAAGAAGATAACCATACACAATAACACCATATTTGTTAACTAGGGAAACCTTTGATCAGAGGGAAAACCCTAGTGGGGATGGTGCAAACAAAATGATGTACTAATATATAAACTCCTTACAAAAGGATGGAACTTGTTAGAAGTCAATGAAATACATTCATATCAATCTCTGTTAGGATACTTTGAATCCCTGTGAGGAGATTCCAACCCTGTTAGGAGTTGTGCCAACCCTGTTAGTAATTGTGGAAGGCAACATGACCCACTATCCAAACAAATTTAGGGGAAAGACCACCAAACACATTGTCCAACTAGCTTTAGCTTTATTCCTTCTAGAGCAATACCAAATGATCAATTGTCCACTAGCACTATCTGCCAAATATAGCCACTTCACTCATTCAGTGTGCCTCTGCTGCACCAAACTCATCTCAGATCTTAATACTAGATTTGAAAACTTGCATCACATAAATCCCTTAGATGGCTTACTCACATGTAATTCACATGTATAATTTGCTTCAATACCACATATACTTATTCATCATCACAAGGAAAATAAATTTCCTTTACACCAAGCCCTCAAATTAATTTATTGAGTTGTCCTTGAGGCTTACTCAATTTACAATTACAATAGGACCTCATTAAGTTAAAATAATACATGTTACATTATATCTTTTCATAATTACATAACAATGTTGACTCACAATCTTCACAAATCTTTCAGACGTGAAACCTCAAACTTCACACACTCTCTTACGTCATCATCATGATGTCTTCTATCTTTATATAACTACACTTAAACCAAATTCTATCCCTTTTAGGAGGTATAATCCAATTACCAAAAACTACTTCTTAGGAACTTTGTTTGTATACCATCTTCAGTACATTAGCCATCACCAGTCTTCAAATTTTTGCTTGCATTCATAGCCCCACTGTCAAAAATTTTTTAGAACATTTCCTCAACTATGCTTGACCTCATCTTCAATGCTCAAACCTCACGATCTAAAACTCTACCTACTGCTTTGTCAGTTTTCACAGAATAACTAGTATATTGACATCAATGACAAACACTACCATGAATGCAACATGTAGTCATACCAATAGTCTCCTAGATGCTTGAGAAATGGCAGGATAATCCCCATAGGAATATCATCAGCATTCATGCTAATAGAAATAAGATTATAAGGTTAGAATAATCAATATTTAAATTATACATGGAGAAATCCTAGTGAAACATATAGGAAACCTAATAATTTTTTAATTCAAACCAACCAATCCTTAATATGATTAGAATAAGTTGAAATATGTTTACAAAGTAAAACATAGGGAGAGAAAGTGGATAGATAGATGGATCAGAATTGAATATCAAATTGGATGATAATTATGAAGGGAGAGACAAAGAGGAGAGTAATGACAAGAGGGAAATAAGAAGAGCACAAGATGGAGATAAATAGAGAGAATGATAAAGATACATGAGGTTATACAAGGATAGTGGATAGATAGAGCACATACATAGAATTAATTAAAGAGAAATAAAGGAAATATGAGATAGATACATAGGAGAAAATAGTAAAGAGATGTGAGATGAATTAGGGATAGGGTGGGAGAAAAAAGTGTCTATGCTTGTAAATAAGAGAGATATAAAGATTGGGGTAGGGAAGTAGACATGGCGAGTTAATGAATAACTATTCAAGAATATCATCAAAACTATATAAGACTATCCGCTTAACCCTTGCACCCTTCAAAGTTACAAGTGCTAGTTATAACTTGCATGTCATTAGAAGTTTATAATATCATGAGTGTTAATAATGTTTCATATAACTTGCATGTTATTATCCTCACTTGGGTAGACTAAAGTGTAGTAGGGGTAGGTTGGAACTGATGGCCTTGTACTTTAAAGAAGCTTTAGCCAATCAAGCCAAGCCCCAACCATATGTAAATTATTATTAGCATATATGTTGTAATATATTTTGGATTTATTTTTGTTTCTATTGTATATGATTAAAATAGTATTTTATATATAGTATAATTTATCATTATACTATAAGGGCAGTTATCATTTATTAATTAGATAAAAATATAGTACAATCAAATTCAATCTTATGGTTCTGCCATTTTAGGACATTATATTGACTACAAATTAGCCAACACCCACAATGAGGAAATGATTGGAAGCTTCCTTTTAATTCTCAATTTTCTCTCAATTCCATACAATTATCCTAAGCAACAAAATTCCATCCTCCATCTTTCAATGATTCCAAGATTGGGCATAAAATTTGTTGCTCTATTAGCTTCACAATAGTTTTTAATATATTATACTATTATTAGTTTAGAAATATATTTTTATTAGTATTTTTTATGAGTAACAATGTTGATAGTGGGCCAAAATATCTCACAGAGATTCACAAAATGGTTTAACAAAATCTTTTGGTGCTACGACTATCAGTACTTCTAACAAGTGGTATAAGAGCTTAGTCATAGGTTTGAATCCACTAAGTCATAGTGAGTAATGCTGAAAGGGGATTTGTAGTAATGGGTTAGGGTCCCTTGTGGGGGTTTACAACATGGTTAACAACCTCGTGTGTCTTCTATAAGTCTATTGGTTGTATCGGGCATCAAAAGTTTGATCTTTTGGTGCAAAAACAATCACTACTTCTAACAAATAGGTTGTAGCCAAGATATTTGTTACTATTATTTTAATATTCTAAACATAGTTCAGTGTAGACATTAGAAGGAAAGATCTGGGTTAAGAAAACTTCTAGTATAATGCATAGCTTTAAAAGATCAATATATCAAAATTTCACAGTTTCTCAACTAACTTACAAGAAAATGATACTAGTAATCATATTTTATATACATCCATACATTTGTATAGTAATTTTGAATATTGATAAGTAGGAGATATTTTCCATAGCAAGTCAAATTGTGATATTGTAATTAGGATCTAATTGTGTAGTCCTTGATTAAAGCTCACTGATCCATGTTTCATGAGTAGTGGTTAACACAGACGCATCTCTCGTGATAATGAATGGAACACTTAACTCTCATTGGATCTAGGTGTTTCTCACAAAGGTGAAGCATCAATACTTTCCATGAGATCAGCCATCCAAGTACTACTCTAGTTCGAGCACACCTAACTATAGAGTTTCCTTGATAGTTAAACCCAGTCTACTTGCAACCCCATTTGCAAAACCTTCACTAGTTGTTGTGCCTTATGAACCATTAATTAGATAGCCCCTTATTCTCATCAATGGATAAGTAGGAGATATTTTCCAACGTAAGCCAAACTGTGATATTGCTATTAGGATTTAACTGTGTAGTTTTTGAGTCAAACTCATTGATCCATTTTTCATGAGTAGTGGTTCAAAAAAACCCATCTCTTGTGAGAAAAAAATGGAACACTTAGCACTAAGTGGATCTAGGTGATGCTCATAGAGGTGAAGCACTAGGATTTCTTGGGAAGTCACCCATCCCAATACTATTCTATCTTGAGTGCACTTAATTATGGATTTTCCTCTATGGTTAAATCCCCACCACTTGCAACCCCATTTGCAAAAACTTCACCAAATGTTGTGCCTTATGAACCATTCATTAGAAAGCCCCTAAAGCCCATCGATTGACAAGCAAGAGATATTTTCCACAACAAGTCAATTTTGTGATATTGCAATCAAGATTTAATCATGTAGTTCTTGAGTCAAACTCATTGACCCATGTTTCATGAGTAGTGCTTCACATGAACCCATCTCTCATGATAATGAATTGAATAATTAGCACTCATTTGATCTAGGTGATGCTCACAGAGGTGAAGCAAGGAGACTTCCCTAGAGGTCACCCATGGTGGTACTACTCTATCTTGAGTGTTCTTAATTATGGAGTTTCCTCCAAAGTTAAACCCAGTCTACTTACAATCCCATTTTTAAACCTTTCACCATCTATTATACCTTATGAACCATTCACTAGAAAGCCCCTTAAGATCATCAATTGATAAGTAGCAGATAGGAAATTATTGACTTATTTTAGAAAATATCTCGTACTTATCAATTGATAAGCTCAAGGGGGTTTCTAGTGAATGGTTCACAAGTCACAACAGTTGGTGAATGATAATTTTCAAATGGGATTGTAAGTAGAGCGGGATAACCATAGAGGAAACTCCATAGTTAAGTATGGTCAAGATGGAGTAGTACATGGATGGGTTACCTCTTAAGAAGTCCTAGTGCTTCACTTCTATGAGCATCACCTAGATCTAATGAGTGCTAAGTGTTCCATTCATTCTCATGAGAGATGTGTTTGTGAACTACTAATCATGAAACATGGGTCAATGAGCTTGACTCAAGAACTACAAAATTAATCTTGATAGTAATATCACAATTTTGAATGTTGATGAGGATTCAAGTTTCCTCAATTACAACTATGAGCCTACTGTCTTAGACTATCTAATATATAATCATACATTGATATGGATTGGACTTAGGAAGTTCTCTTTTGCATACATCCTCTATTACTATGATATTTTAGATTTTTGTAGTTGTTTCTTATCCATGTTTGATTCCTACATGTAATAGCCTTCCTCTTTTGATCACATTTTTGTCTCATATTCTACCTTTCTTTATTTAATCCTATGAAAACACCACAAAAAAATCTAGCAAATCATGTCTATCTAAAAATTATCATTTCTTTACATAGAACCTTAACTACATTGTAGGTTGCTAGAAGAATCACTAGACATTAATATTTGTTCTATAACCACTCTATTAGTCTTTTGACACTATGATTTGATTTTGAACTAATCCTATATATTCTAGTTACTATCTCATAACTAAAACAAAATTAAAAAAACTCAGTAATCCAAACATTACTAACTCAATAAGACATTAAATGAACACAACCAATAGTCTCAAGGGAATCATTATAAGCTCTCGAAGTTGAATCAATAGTAATTAAAAAATGAAAACTAGAGGAATAATAGATCACCTTGAAAGTCCTTTAGATTAAGTAATTTGACTAATTTAAAAGATATTATTCTATAAGAATTAAATACCATATTAGCCTCTAACATATATGCAAATAAGAATAATAATTTTCTCTCAGCAATAAGATTATTTTTATTAATAAAGATAAAGTATAACAAAATAAAGTTTAACAATTTGATAGAAAAACTCCACCCCAAGTTTTAAAAGTGTATACTCCATGATATAATAAGACTCATGAGGATTCTCAAATAATCCCTTGCTAAGTTTTATCCCTTCCTAGATGACTTGTGGAGATTGGCATGTGGTAATTAAAAAGTCTCAAAGAAGGAAGGCTTTTTCAGAAGCCAGATTTGGATCCCTAATGCTAGGTCATGGACTCTTGCAAGGAAAGAATAATAAAAGGCATAGTCCTCCTCTAATGAAAAATTAATTAGTATTCAAAAGTAGGATCTTTCCTTAGTTTCAGTGGAAACGATTGTCCCCTAGTCTGTCTCCCCCAATTCCTATGAATATGAATGTACCACACAGAGTTGTAAGGATATGAGCGATCACTTTTTCTTCTTCTATATCTTCCTTTTCTTTGGGGGCTAACATGGCTCCTTGCTATTCTTTAGGTACATCCTCCCCTTAAGAGAATGATTATGGAATCAGATATTCAACTAGCCATGTATCTCCTATCATTTTCTTCAAGTTTTCACTAGGTGTATGAAATGTAGTGTGGTTCTCATATAGAAGGCATGGATGAGTGATGGAGCTCTTCCTTTTCAGATTAGGTAAGTGACGCATCCTGGCAGGAAATTCATTACATTAGAATGTCTCTTTGGTGTCCTTAAAAATTGTTTTATTTCATATCATAAATTGATGCTTAATGGTTACACATTACGCTTCTTTGATTGGTTCCAAAACTTTAATCCCTTTCCCTTCAAGTCGAGGGATCATCCTAACTGGTTTTGTCTAGGGCATCTACTAATTGAATTTTTTAAGTGGTATATTTTAGCTACTATAGATAATTATTTTGGTTCTTTCCTTAGTTTTGAAAACCTTGATTTTGATATAGGAGAATAATTTTTTTAAATTATTATTAAATCCCATTTTCAAGCCTCAAAGGATGTCCATCTCTTCAAATAATTGTCATTATGAGATTCTCCTTAAATTCTACCTCGAACCTATTATTAAAAATAAAGTTAATGTTTCTGACTCCTTTGTCTCTCCCTCTCAAATTTTATCCTCTCTAGATTTGTTCCCAAGGAAAAGGTCTTCCTTTGGAACCATCAAATGTTAAACTCATGCATAAAAGAGATTTTTCCTTTAGCAATAATCACCATCTCGTCTCCCCTCCTTCTCCCTTGGAGGTGAGTAACCTCATCCCTATCCCATTTAAGATCAAAGTTTGATTATTCATCAAGTCTAAAATCACCAAACATCAAAATGAGAGAATATTAATAGATTTCAATATCTCTCTTAGCTTTGAGGAATTGGTATAAGTATGTTATCAAGGAGACATGTCATGAAAGGACATGTCTCAACGATGTGGAGCCATGTCTGTTCAAGGGATGGCTTCACTATTAACTAATCCAATCATAACAATGGCCTAGATTAGATTAGTTAACTTTAACCAATATTATTATAAGCTGAAGTCATTGATATGCAAAAAAGAAGAATGGATACTATACCCAATCCAATTCATGTATCAACATTATTATATTTGATCCTTACTTGACCAATTCTATGCACGAATATTAGATCATTACTCAATTTGTTACCAAGAGAAAATGAATTTTCAGATTTAGATTTCAATCACACACACACACATAAGAAATCATCCTTGTATCTTACCAAAGCTACTATATATTAACACTCCCTCTTAGCTAGGGAAGATAAACAAGTATAAGTTAATTTAGATATCACCTAACTTGTGATATCAAGGAATATAGAGAAGATCAAGTCACATGCCATTCTTATATCCTAGTTATCGTATATTTACTGACATGATGTCTCATGATGTCTACCATACCATAACATGACATGTCCATATATATTACATCACATAATATCCACCATGATTATCTCATAAGGAACATAATGACCTTCAACTAATATCAAGTCTCATGATATCCATCGATATGTTCAAGAGATACAACTATCATGATATGTCCATGAATATCAAGTCACATGATATTCATTATGATATTCAATCCATAGTGCAAAAAAATGGCTTGTACCTCAAACTTATCTCTCAAAGAAAGAATATTCAAGGCTACAAATAATAGACCAATGATGCTGAAGTTCCTTTTCATCCAAGGCTTTATCTCCAATGTATCGAGCTTGCCCTAGAAGTACACAAAACTTCTCTCTAGCATGAGGCTTCACGAGAATGTTGATTGTCTGTTCTTTAATGATAATGTATCACAATTAGAAGTTAGAGAAATTATCTTGACATGGTCTTCTCCCTCTAAATCAATATCATAGGATGCCAATAGATGTAGATCTTTCAACTGCTCCCTCTGTCACAGAGGCATGTCTCATCCATGTACTCTAATAATAGAAAATATCTTGTTCCAAGGGACTCATTTTTAGACACATGATTTATTAGTATAATAATCACAACATTATTCACACGAGAAAATTCCTATATGCAAATGTACTTGTCTAATTCTATAGTAACATGAGTGAATGTAATAACTTGTGGATTTATCCCCATTTTTGGCTACACTAGGCATTCATGCTCATTTGGCTTCTTGTAAAGCTCCAAGTACATTTGTCAATCTCCTGAAATCATCATCCAAGGTTGCATGAACCATGATGAGGGAATCCCCTATGATTTATCATTCTTAGATTTGGATATAATCAAAGATCAACATTCTATCCCCTGTGACTTTTAACCGATTTCCTTGGAACTAATTTTTCCTTTAAACGATAGCCATTCATTCAATTCAGATCTTGGTCAAGCTAAATTGGTAAGAGAAATATAAACTAAAATAGGTCAATTAAGTTATTAAATGGGGAAATTCATGTATATTCACAAAGAGGTAAAAAAGGAACTGCTAAGATTGCATGAATTGCAAGCCCTTTCATCATCCATGCCAAGTACTTCTAGGAATGATAACATATCTTTGAAACCCTAGGATATTCGTAAGTTGGAACAAATCCCTATGGAATTGGCTCAACAATTTATAACATGATGGACATTAATCAATACTTTAAAGATGAGAGTGCCTTTTTTAGTAACTCCTCTCCCCCTAAAAATTTAATCTCCTGCAACCCTATTGCGAGCAATTTGGAATTTGATTCAAAGAAGGAAATTGAAACATTAGATCCCAACACTATCATGAACACTTTTAAAAATAACCTAGGAATTACCACAACCTTGCAAAGGGATGATTTTCCTAACTGTGGAAAGATTATTAATAAGAGTGTAGGAAATCACACTCTAATTTAAGGAAAAGAGATGGAGAGGGTGAGAATTAGCCCAAACTTACTCCTATTTTTAACAATGGAAATGTGAAGTGCCTTCCCCATCACAACCAGAAGATTACTACATGGAGCATCAGGTGCATCAATTCCCCTTGTAAATAACATATCCTTGAATGCTATCTTAAAACTTTTGATTATGATATTACTCTTCTACAAGAAACTAAGCTACATCTAGATGATTTGACTAGATTAGAAAATAAATTAGGCATTTGGAAACTTATTAGTTTTGGTGTTGCCTCATCCTCTAGAGGTATTTCTCTTCTATGGATCCTAAAAAGGTCAAGTTTTCTTTAGATATTTGTACTCCCAATTCAATGGGAGGTTGGGTGAGAAGTAACTCTAGTTGTCTTTCCTTTTATATCATTAACATTTATGGCTCTATTTTAGATTAAGATAAAAATAGGTTTTAAGGGGACCTGAAACCCCTTTACATCATAGACACACAAGAAATTCAAAGAAAGCCCAAACATCCCAAAGGAATCCAAACAAAGGTTATATAGGGACCAGATACCCCAAGAAAAATCTAAAAACCAGAAGCAAGATGCAATAAAAAAAAATTAAATGTGTAGCAACACCAAAAATAAATAAATAGAAAAGAAACCAACAAGAAATCTTAATCAGCCAACCAGCAAGGGGACTAAGAATTCCCTTTCACTCCCTTTTTGTGGAAGCATAAATTCATATCAAATTGAGGAAGGGCCTTTTTAGATGCTTTCCTGGTAACAAGCATCCACCCCTCCTCCACCATCATAGCCTTAGATAGCCAAACTTGAGAATCTAAAATAAAAGGAAAATCATCCAAATTTTGACAAGGACTAGCTTTCATTACTTGTTCCATCAGACTGGAGCTAATATGAGCTATATGATTAACAATTCCAATAACAGAAGCACCAGAGCCAAAAGTGCCAATACCAAAACTAGAAGAAGAAATATTACCAATGCTAACATATATACAATGACTAGATCCAACAATCGTTGCACAAGACATCTTACCTTGTCCAGAATTAGTGGTCTCAACAAAAAAACCACTATATTTACCTTGACCAAAGTCTGCACCAAGAACACTAGATTTAACACCTTGACCAAAAACAATAGTCTCATCCTCCTTTTGAAAGGATCCAAGACTACCAACAGACAAAGGACCAACCCCATAGGAAACTTGAGCATCCATCTTGGAATCAGAAGCATTCACTACCTGAGGACTAGAAGGAATAAATTCCAATATAGAGGATGGATCCGCCAACTCTATAGATCTAGAAACCTCATCCATTGGAGAAAATATTTTGACTATTGAATAATGTTTCTCTAATGCACCCTTCCACCAAGAGGAGGGTCATTTATTTCTATATTTTCCAATCTCACACTTAGTATTCATATGTCGAGTATTGAAACTTTTTTTTGCACCTAAAAGGGAGGCCCTCAGAATCTAGCGACTGAGTCTAAGAACCCTTAGAATAACTTAAAATAATCTCATCTAGGAGACCCTTTGAAACATCAATATCCACCATAATCCTAGCATAAGTGGGATGGAAATGCTCAAAAGATTGGGAATCAACCACACGAAAATCCCCTAAAGCCTTGTTAATTTCATAAAAACATAATTCACCCAAAAATGAAGAGGAAGATTAGGAAGCCCTACCCAAGTTGGGATTTTGAGGAAAGACTCAATTTGAGGGTTAAAATTTGGATGCCATGGTTTAACCATTAAAGGAAAGAAGTTCTCCCAAGAAAAGACGTGATCACAGAGAATGGCCTTCCTATCCTTAGAATTGATGAAAGAAACAATGAAGAAACCTTTGACCAAAGGGAAGATCTCAATAGTAGCTGTAATAAATGGATCCCAATGCTTCAAAATCCATGCATGGAGCTCCAAGAGAGTGGGATAAAAACCCTTAAAGTGACAAATAATAGAATTCTTGGAGAGATCCCTTGTACATTCCTCAATTTCTACAAGTGACTCATCCCCAGATTAAGCAATATTGGCCGTAGGTGGAAATTGGAAGAGATACAAAAGATTTTGTGGCATTTTTGAAACCCTCACCCTTGCACAAGGATTGGGCATATGAAAAACCTTTCTTAACATCTATTGCACTGGCAACCATCGCATCATTACTATAAACCTTAGCACCAACACTAGCACCCTTGCTAGATTTAGAAGCCACAAAACCAAAGACAATGCCCAACACACCATTAACAAAAACCTTGGCACCAACACTAGTGCCCTTCCCACATTTAGAATCATTTATGGCTCTATTATCACCAATAGGAAACTAAGGTTTTGGGATAAAATTAAAGATTTCATCTCAAACCATCAATATAGGAACTTCATTTTGGGTGGTGATTTTAATGCTACCTCCGACCTTGAGAAGAAAAATAGGGAGAGTCAAATTTCTCATCCAATCTATGAGAACCTTTAAGAATTGGATTTTCTCATGTAACTTACTTGATATCAAAACTTCAAATGACATTTTCACTCAGAATAATAGAAGAAGTTGAGTAGATATTACTGTAGGAAGGTTGGATAGATTCTTGTTTGGTGGTAACTTGTCAACCTTTATTCTTACCCTTTTTGCTATCATTAGTCCCATTTTAGGGTCTAATCACTTCCCTATATCTTTCAAGGTAACTAAAGAAGTCAAATCTATGCATAACCCATTTAAATGTGAGAGCATGTGGTTCTTGGACAAAAAAAATCTTAACCTCCTAGAAACTTGGAGTGTAGAATCCTTTCAAAGGTCCAAGATTTTTTGCTTTATTTCCAAATTAAAAAAATTAAAATTAAAAATTCTGGAGTGGATTAAATCAACTTTTAAAAATATTTCTAAAGAAATATTCATAGTAGAAATGAGCTAATGAAAATCAATGAGGAGGTCTTGATCAACGCTATGAATAAAGATCTATAGCTCAAAGAAAAATCTCTTTTAGGCAATCAAGAATATCTCCTTGCAAAAGAAGAAATCTTTTGGAAAAAAAAACCTCTCAAAAATATGCTTTCAGAGGGTGACAAAAATACCAAATTCTTCCACAATAGGACTTAGTTATGGATAAGTCTTTAGACAATCACTAAATCAAAGAATGCTAATGGTATTTACCTAGATGATCCTTTTGAGATTGCCAAGAAATCAATTGTTTATCTTGAATGCATCCTAAACAACACAAAGTTCCATGACGTTAATGCATAATCCTCTATGCTTTAGAATGTCCCAAAACTCATTGTTAATGATCATAATACTATGCTCAAAAAATTCTTCACTAAATATGTAATAAAATTTTCCTTGTTCCATATGTTTCCTGACAAAGCGCGTCACCCAAATGATTTTTAGGCTGATTTTTTTAAAACTTGATGACTTCATGGGGGATGAACTTTTGAAAGCTCTTGAAAGCACTAAAAAATTAGGTATGTTTCTCAAAGAAATCAACAACACCTTTCTTAGTCTTACTCCCCAAAAAGAGGAAGCAAACCAACTCTGTGAGTTCATATCTATTTCTTTTTGTAAGACTATTTATAAGATCCTTTCTAAAGCACTTGTCAATAGATTAAAAACCCTTCTCCTCCCATATTATTTTAGAAGAACAAACTGGGTTTGTCCTAGGTAGACCCATTATGGATGGTATCATCATTATTCCAGAACTAATCCATTATGTCCAAATTAATAAACATTCATGCATGTTGATTAAATTGGATATTCAAAAAGCCTATGAAAATGGGGACTGGAGATTCCTTTGTAAAAGTCTAGAGGCCCAGTTTCTTCAAACAATGGATTAATATGATCATTAGTTGCATATCTTCCCCTAAGATATTGATACTTCTTAATTGATCCCCTAATTTTTTTTAAAATTAATCTAGAGGTCTTCAACAAGACAACCCTATTTCTCTATTTCTCTTTGTCATAATGACATAAGCTTTTGGGAGAATGGTTAGGACAACCTATCTCATGGGGTTATCTGTGGTGTTAATATCACATATGAGGTTTCTAATATCACTCACCAATACTTTTCTAGTGATACTATTCCCCCACTCCATAGTTCAATTCATGAGGCTACCAACTTCAAAACTATCCTAAACTTATACAAAACATTTGGGCTATTAGTTAATTTATCCAAATTAGAGATATTATCTCTCAATACTTATTCTATGATTGATAGTAGCATTTTCAATATCTTGGGTTACAAAAAAGGAACATTTCTTGCAAATATATGGGAATGCCAATAGATAAAGGGGTTTAGATATTAAAATATATGGGACCTAGTAATTTCTAAATCAGGTAGCTAGATGGAAAATTAGAAAGCTAAATGGTTATCCAATGCAGGTTGCTTGACTATGATTAATTGTGTTCTCACTGTTATTCCCACCTACCACATCTTTTTCCTTCCCTTATCCCAAAAACATAAACACAACTTGGATAAAGGGAAAAGTAATGAATTCTTGCAAGGAGTCTTTGAGAATAAAAATATGGTTCTTATTAGTTGGGAAAAAAAATGTAAGCCTCTAAAGGTAGGAGGTCTTGGTTTAAAAAGAACTATGTGGGAAAATAAGACTCTTGAGGATAAATTAGCTTGGAGACTATTTAAAGAGTCTAAAAGAAAATGGACCAAGATCATATTTCATAAATATTTAAGGATTAATGATAATTATACTACTAGCATTTTTAGGATGGAGAACCCTCCTAGAGGTTCAAGATCTTGGAATTGTATTATGGACAACAAGAATCTTGTTAGCTAGAAGCTCACTTGGGATATTGGAAATGGTGAAGCTTATCTTTATTAGGAAGACTCATACTGAGGTTATCCTCCTCTTTCTACTTCATTTTCTCCCAAAATCATTTCCAACCTTAAGGAATTATGGGGATATACCTTAAATAACTACATCAGATTCCCATTGGATGAACCCAATCTAGGATGGGAATGGATATCCTTTGAAGATACCCCTTTTTCTGAAGTTGATAAATATGAATTAATGTCTTTTTTCAGTTCTTTCTAGATTTTCCCCAAAGTTAGAAATGATTCCCTTGTTTTGGATGAGGCTAAATCTATAAATTATAATGTTAAAGATGGTTATATCATTCTCATGGAACAATAGTATTGGATTGACTCAAATCTCCCCCTTCATTTATATTGGGACAAAAAATGATTGCTAAAGCTAGGCATGTTCCTTTGTGAAACAATACAAAAGATATTTTTGATGTCTAAATGGTTCTAAAAAATTGTCTTCAAAGGTCCCTCTTGATGTTCTACTTGTATGGATCAAGAAGAAACTATGGACCATACATTTCTTTAATGTTTGTCTGCTCAAAATTGTCAAAATTGGTTGTCAATAAAATTATAATTTTCTTTAGGAATGAATAATGATATGTTGAGTCATCTTAATACTTTTTCCTTTGAAGGATACAATAATAAAAATATGTATGACATCATTTGGACTATAGATCCTACTATCTTGTTATGGGAATTATGGAAGGAAACAAAGTGTACAATTTTTCAAGATTCTCATATGCACCACATCTCTCTTTGCAATAAAATTTATTCTAGCATTGTGGAAAATGCAAACAATAGAATTAGAAACCTATTACACTTTGAAGGCTTATTCTCAAAATGGGATTCGATCATGAAGAAAGAGTGGTATGATTTAATTATTCCCTCCCATGTGGGTAAAGGAGGATTTGAGTTCCTCAAAGAGAAACATAAGTGTGTTTTGACCAAGCCTCCTAAAGATTGGCACAAATTAAATTTTGATGGTGTCTTCAAGGGAAACCTAGGCCCAATTGGTATTGGTTGTATCATCCATGATTGGCATGACAAGATATGTGGCAATTCAGCAAAACCTATAGGTACAACCTCCAATAACATAGTTAAAATTGAGGTATTGATTGAAGGTCTTAAAGTATGTAAGCTTCTTGGTATCACTAAAATTTAAATTTAAGGTGACTCCTACATAATAGTAAATGGCCTTAGAAAAGGAGCCACCCCTAACTAGAATCTTAATTCAAGGTTAGTAAGGGCTCTAAGTCTTCTTCACTATTTTTATGATGTTAAATTCATTAAAATCTACTAGGAAGGAAATTGAGACACAAAATTTTTGGGAAAAGTGGGAGTTGATGGCACCCACATCACCTTTACCCTCCCTTATCCTTCTTTATCAGATTAGTTTTTCAAGGAATTACGATGGTCCCCATATTGGTTTGTTTGGTAGGATAATATGTTCCCTAAGTTTTTATATATGGCATAGTTTATTTTATCCGGCACATCATAGTGGTGTTCATTAGTAATTTTTGGGAAATTCATCCTTTAAAGAGTTCTCTTCTTCCCTTATTTAGCTATCCTTTCTAGATAACCCCTTCCCCTTTTTAGGAGTTGTCTTCTTGTGATTTTGAGGTGCCCGTACTCTTTATTGATCACTATTACCTCTTAGGGTTCACATATTATTGATGTTTTTTAGTAACTCCCTGCTTCATTCCCTTCTCATCTTGTACCTTTATCATGGATACTCTCATTCACATGAAACCTAGAAAGAGGGAAATGCATTTATGGGGTGAGATTTATAAGCAACACTTGAAGCTTATAATTAATGCCACACATAGCCTAGTTATCAGAGTGGTAATGAAAATTGTTGGTCAAGATTTCTTTATGTTAATGGATAGACAAAAAGACCAATACAAAGATCATTGTGGTCTTTGTATCATCTATCCTATATGTGGGCAAAGATCAAATAACCATTCTAGATCTTTGAAAATATTTGTTTAGAACACATATGGTAGTTGAATTAAAAATTGTTCTTAACAACATTGATGAGAATTTATGTATCCCTAAGCACAATGACTTTGGTATTAGGGATAGTGCAACAGAGGTTCACCCCATTCTTATTGAAAATATTCCAAGTTATCTCAAAAGGTGTCCCCCCATTAAAATAAATTGGTGGTTTCTTCACAACAACATGCATGTGTGCTCCCCCTAAGATGGAAGGGCCTAGAGTGGTTTCTAAAAGTTGATAAGGTTGATGAAAACAACAAAGACTTCAAACCAACTTTGAGTTTAGATGATGACTAGTATCATTTAACTATAATTTTGTTATATCATTGATCTATAGATTGGTTTTACTTGGCTATATGTTTGGCTATTTTCATCCCATAAATATTTTGTACATTAGACTCTTTTAAAAGAATTACTATGGTTATTATTAGACTTTTTCTGTAAAAATAGAGCTATACATGTTTTGTTTTAAATATTATGGCCCTTTTTTATTGATATACTTTCTCCCTACAATATTCTCCCCCCTAATTTTGCAGGTCTTCTTTGGCTTCCATTGACATTCAAGTTTGGTTGTTATCTCCTAAAAGTATGCTTAGTTCCTATCTTTCTATAAGTGGTGGATGAATTTTCTCTCTCATTTATCAATGTTTGTTGGCTTGAGGTTTTTTTGGACATGTTATGCTTTATGCATTGTCAAGGATATTCCTTTATATTCCTCCTTTTTGTTGGCCTTGCAAGTCTCTTTTTCATAAAGGTTGATAGAATCATTTCTTGTAAGGAGTGTTGTTGTTGATGTCCAAAGTCTTTGATTAGAAAATTATCTAACAACCGTCGAAGGAGGAATAAAGTGCAATTATGTGCACCATGCCAACATAGGAAGATACATATGCAAGTCAGTTGATCCAAGTCATGAATGAGGTTAGTCACCATGTATGTGACAAATGAATAATGGAAAAAGTGGACATGATAGAAGATAAGTGTGAAACAAAAAAAGCAAGAAAGGACAAAGGGCACCATTGGTTCACAGATAGACTGGCTAGGTTACTAGTTTAGGCCCTAGGCACAGGGGTCATGAGTTTCCTATGAAAAAAACTAGGTAATGGAATTTAGAATTTGAATTTGAAATCAAGCAGGATAATTTGGTTAGAGGTAATTTTTCCTTGACAAAACAAAATGTATATAAGCAATCAAAAGGAAGGTATTACTATGGTTGAAGAGGTTGGTTGTCAAAAAGAAGTTGTAGAGGAATAGAGAAGTGTGAGTAGAAAACCATAAAGAAAATAAAAATTAGAGTCAAAAAAATAAAATTATAAGTTGTTACAAACAACCAAGGGGAAAGGTGAGACAAGAGAACTCATTAGATGAACAAAAAGATTAGTGCATCTTTAAGGATACAAAGTTAAGATTCATCTGGCAACACAGTGCCATGTTCAAGGTCAAAATACAATATTATGATCTCTTACCATTGCATCTATTTTTAGCTCTTAACAAGACAAGCTTCAACAAAAATCCTTTTTGTAAAATCCTCTAATAAGGTGTCTCTAAGAAGGAGACTTGTAAATCCTCTAGAAAGGTAGCTTTCATAGGCTTTTGTAACCCTGATAGGTTATAGGCATAGGCATTCCTAACAGGATGCATTTCTAGAAGAAACACTTGTAGCTCCTAATAGGGAACCCTTTACATGCATTATAAGGGTTGTGGATATATTGTCCCCACCATGGATTTACCCTCTAACTGAGGGTTTTCACGTATAAAAATATGAGTCACCTTGATGATTTTTTTTCTGTGAACTTACTTGTTTCTACTTCATTGCATTTATCTTTGTTTTATCTATCAAGTGGTTTAAAATAAGCAAAGTTAAAGTGATTAAAATAATAATTGATTTTGAAGTAGGTATTGATTCACAACCACACCCTCCCCCCCCCCCCCCCCCTTCTTAGTACCGGTTGGGACCAATAATTGGTATCATAGTGTAGATCCCTATTGTAGCAAGTATGACAACTTGAGGGAAGATCAAATGACATCACTAAGAAGAAAGATGGAAGAAGCCCTAGACACCATTGAAGACCTAAAGGAAAAACTCAAAAAGTCCTTAACTAAGAGAAAGAAGATGATGAAAAATCTCAAAGAAAGTAAAGAGGTCATCAAATACTTTGAGGAGTATAGTGATTTGAAGGAGTTAGAAGAAACCATCTCCAACTTGATGACTGAGAATGACCAGTTGAGGTGAACCACTGCTCAGATAAACAAAGAGAAGGAAGAACTAACCTAAGAGTTTACTAGAGCTCAAGTTTAAAGAGATGATGCCATCAAAAAAAAGGATAAAGCAAAATAAACATGAAGAATAAAGGATCAGCAATAGAATTAGGAGAGCATCCATCCAAATATGGAGAATTTCATGCAACTCACAGAGAAAGTTCTTAAGCTCATAGAAGAGCTAAGAAGAAATGAGAAGAATGAAAAGTTAAAGAGATTCAATGAAAGGTCAAAAAATATTGATGAGAAACTAAATTTGCAAAGAAGAAATAAGAGCACATCTAGTCTTGGTTACCAAGGTGATAACAAGACAAAAGAGGAGAGACCTTTGGAGCAAGGAACCTGAACAAGAATAGATCAAGAAGCATGTCTTCATAAGGTAAGGAATCTGCTAAATCCACTTGTCATTTTTGTGGTAAGAAAGGGTAGACATTTGGTGTGTGTTGGTTTAAGAAAATTACATTTGTTCAATAATGCACCCATGAAGGGTATTGCAACAATTTCCACCTCTATGACCATACAAAAAATAGTGTATATCTCATTTTAATGAGAAGAGAATAGATGGGTGTTTCTATTATTGTAAAAAATATGAGAATAGAGCATAAGATTGTAGGAAAAGAGACGGAGACAATCAAAAGTCTCCTAAGGCAACAAGTCCCATTGGAAGGGGGAAATTTTTTTGCACTGGTCTGTATGACCTGTGGAAATGAAGGTCATCTTACAACCCAATGCAAGTTGGGGATGAAGGAACAACACAGACCATGGAAGGGTATTGGTATGACCTATTATATCTACCCAAAGATTGGTAATCTTCCAAGAGATGACATAAGAAGTAAAAGACAAGGCAATAAATCCCAAGTCAGAAAATAGAAGAACATGACCATGCAACAGTTGGAGAAAGAATTCACCACCAAGTAGATGAAGAAGAGTAGCGTGGTTGAAAAAATGCTAGATGAGGTTGAAAACTCATTAGTCAATTGTGAGACCTCAAAAATGAACTAAGGCCACAAAGCTTAGAGTGGTTAGATGATAAAAGAGATATCCGTAAATAGGTCTCCTAGTCTATACCAGTAAAGACTACATGAGAGAAGAGGAGATACCATCGCCAATGAATAGAAGAAATTTTTTTTTAATGAAAGAGTGAAAGACAAAAATAACCATAACAGACTAATCAATATAATTATGGCATATGTCTTATGGTAGGTAATAATATGCGTTGACCATTGTAACCCTAATGTTACAATTTATCAACATAAACATGAAAATCAAGGATCACTTGACACTTTTTATTATTGAAATTACTTGTGCTTTCATACTGCATAACCCCAAGAGCTTACAAGAGAGTCACCAAGAGTATTGTTTGTAAAAATAATCTTTCATTACCCTTCACAATGGTTAACCTAAAACCAAGTAAGATATTGCAGAAGAAATCAACAAATTCAATTGGATTGACAAGCAATAGAGTGACCATCTAGAGTACTAGGAAATCATATAGAAAGGAAAAGAAGTATAAGACAAAATAGCACTATCATTACTTCATGGTGATGTTTTTCTCATAGAGGATGTAAGTGCATATCTATAGGTTGGAATCCAGGATATAAATGTAAAAAGAGATACATGAGTTGTATAACACATTTTTCTTAGAAGGAGCCCTAAAGGACGAGCACAAAGATATGGAAAATTCCATGCCAAGTAGAGTGGTGGACATACAAAATTTATTCCTTGAAGAATGGGTAATATTTTTTTGTGTAGAATTCTTGAGTAGTGTGTATTGTTGGAAAAAATATATAGGATCACAAAAGTCCTAATTGAAAGGGTGATTGTTTTCAACATCTAACGTTGATCTATAAGTGAACGTTGTATCAACAAGACAAGTAACCTTGTTGACTGGAGGGAAGTAGACTCAAATAGTAAATGTGATCCCAAACACTAAGATAAGGTTTGTGGCCATGGTGTTGGGTTACAAAATGTGCCACATGGGTAGGTAAAACTACATCCCTAGTAACATTGCATATGGAGTTGTTCAAGCCATCCTCAAGAAGTCAAAAATTGATCTACGTGGATATTTGCACAGGCACATAATGAAGAACATAGGAAATATTATGAATGATGAGAAGGATCAAACCGTATGATTTGGATCTATACTATATGTATGTTTTTCTATTTGAAAGGAGAATTTCCTATATCCCCACACATCAAGTGGAGTGAAGATCAACTGGTCATCGAACAAAAATGTGAACTATATAAGAAATTGGAAGAAGAGAGAAATTCTATTCTGTGGGAACAATTCAATATTTTATAGAAGGAGATGACTCAAAGAGAAAGGATACCCACAAGCTTGGTGGAAAACTTCAAAGACTAGGTTTGTTTCCTAGCAAGCACTAACAAGTGCATTATGTGTACAAATCAACCAAGAAATCTATGGTTAACATTGTTCCCTTATGAAGTAAAGGAGGAAGAGGTGAGACCTTAAATAGAATGGCTAGTATCATCTGAGGAAATATTTATCTTCACATGGTTTGGCACCTGTACAAAGATAAGAAATATGTTTCTCGTGGAGAAGAAGAAAGCTCAATAAAAAACCCCACAAAGGGTAACAAGAAGTCATATAGCTATACCATTTAAAATAACCCCATTCAAGGTGATAAGTACCAAGGAAATGGAAGAAGATCTAGCCACTTGTGCCCCACAAACTACTAAATCTTAGTAGTGAGAGGAATCCCCACAAGATCAACTAGAGGAAGAAGATACTTAATTAGAAGATGATTTAGTAGGAGAAATTGTAATCGCTAAAGAAACCAAGGAGGTAGAAGATGTAGCATCAAAGATACCAAAAAAAGTTAAAAAGAAATCAAAATTGGTCCCTATTGGAGAAATTGTGAATACAATATAAAAAATATGATTATTCTATCTTAAAGAATAAATTTTTAAGGTTTTCCAAAGAAAATAAGATAAAGGCTATAAATGTTATATTAGCTAGCATGAGAGAAATATAAAGAAAACCATATGATATTGGGCTATCACTAGCCAAGGAATTAAGAAAAATATTGAATAATAAATGGAATATGGGAGTAAAAGATTATGAGAAGATGGTGCAAGACTCTATAATCAAAATGAGATCCAAATTGATTGAGTCTCAAAAGATGTTTATCATAGAGATATATAGAGGAAGGTTATAACAACACTAAGGAAGTCACTAACATCTTGACTGGTAGAACCAACCAAGTGTGAATAGACATAACACAACATCTGAAAGAGATGACTCCTGAAATAGATACCTATGTAAAGGGAAGTCAAACTCAAGGAGGCACCAAGGAAGCATCTAGTTCCAAGGTCAGAGAGGCAGGAAAGCCTAAACAAGTATAGGAAGAAAAAATCTCAAAAGTTGAGAAGGATAAAGGATCTAAAAAAAGGAGACAGGAAACTCCTAGTCCTTAGAAAGAGGAAATAGTCCAAGAGAAAGAGAAACATTGTAAGACAAATACAACTTAGGGAGAGTCAACTACACTCAAGACAAATGAAAAAGAGGAACTTGCAACTAAAGTTAGAAAATATAAACAATCGATAGTTGCCCTACCAATTATACAGAATGATGAGCATATCACATGAGAACAAGTCAAGTGATCTACACAAATGAATTAACAAAAAATTAATGATAAAATCATGGCATACACCATCATTTTTGATCCTTCACCAAAAAAAGACAAAGGAGAAAAAGAAAGGCCACATAAAATTATATAGGTACTAGATGAAGAACCTCTAGAGGGAAAGTCCCTAGAAATGGATTCACCACCAAAGGGAGGTGGAGAGGTTGAAAAAGAAGAATAATAGAAACAAGAAGAAGAACAAGGTAAGACAATAGGCCCTACATCCTCAAGATCAAGAGTGTTAGAAAGAAAGACACATGGGAAGATGAGCATAAAGAGAGCACCAAGAATGTCAAGAATGACATGTGGTGAACACTCTAAGAAGAAGAAAAGGTTTGTTAGGTACATGATGACATCTTCATCATCATTGTCACCATCTTTAGGTTATGAAGATGAAGGAGAATTTTATGAGAAGGATGCTTGTACAATAGAAGAAAACAAGAATGTAGTTGCCATCATTGCAGAAAAGAAGTTAATGATCAAAGCAACAAATCTATAATAAATGAGTATAAACAATAGTTTAAAAGGGGAAGAGAAGTTAAGAAGAAAAAAATAAGCAAGGACACTAGTAATCATGAGAAATATAATTGTTGAGCTAGCCATAGATGTTGCATATGATCCTAATAAAAATCTCATCAACCAACTATCTACATTGGTTGACAACAATTAAAGATGATCAAGGGAGTATTGAAGCACTGGTGGAAAAGAAGCTAGAAGCCAAAAGGATAGGCACATTTTAAAATCTGGTAGAACAAAGAAAGACCACTCTACATGAGGATAAGGATAAACTGAAAGAAACTTTGAAAGCCTAAGAATCAGTCATGAAGAAGACATTAGATCCACGAGCACTCTCACTAAATATAGGATAGAAGTTGCAACAACCTCAATAGAGGCTATAAATACTAAAAGATACTTTCAATGTAGTCACTAATTCTATAGATGACTATTTTTTGAAGCCCAAGTGACACTAAAATTCATTGATCAAATAAAAGAAGAACAAGAGAAAAGTGCTATCAGAATGATGGAAGTATAGTGCAAGTTATCGCCAATGACATACATCATACAAATTCACAATGTAAATGTAGATGCAGTAGCTTCCTATGCACTAACCAACATATTAAACAAACTTGAAACATTATTGACAAACATGAGGATTGAGATGATTGTGCTCACTAACATGAAGGCATCATGGGATACTCATCTTGCTAGTATACATGGTCAATATAAGGATGTTTTTGACAAGCTATAGATACCACATAAAACCTTTTTCATTGATGAAAAAAAGACGAGAGAATATCAATAGCAAAGAGTAATGAAAAAGGGGAGAATACAAAAGGGAGAGGATACCTAGAATTGGAAGAATATTCAAAGGGAAATATTAAAAAAAGAAAGTGATAAGTAGCAAAAAATAACATGAGAAGAATAAAGGCAGGGGGAGAAAAAAATACAAAAGTGAAGCATAGAAGTAAGAATGAATTGGGGTGAGACAAGCACATTGTTAGGGGAAGATCTAACAAGTCCATCTATTGTCGACATAGTCTTCACAGGTATAGATAAAGGAATGGTAAACAATTTTACCATCAAAGGAACTTTGAAAAGCAAGAAGATTGTTGGTAAATGATGTATTTTAATCAATGCCAAATGGGGAGATGATGCAGGAGCATCCAGAGGTATAAGGGCAATCCTGTGCCACCCAAAAAAATGTACTTAGACTTAGTTTTTGTTTCATGCATTTTCATTTCTAGATACCCATTTGGGCAAAATAAAGGTTCCAACTCTCACAGTTCCACTATCAATGTTCTAGGTTAGAGTATTTGAACACCTTGGGATACGTGTAAATGCCAAAAAAATAGGAGTATGTAATTGAGCCATCATTTTGGTGAACTAAAAGGTGTAAATTGGTCAGATGATTGTCATTGTAATTTAGTGCATTCCTAAAAAAGAATTAGGTCAAAAGGCCCCACGGTTTGAAAGTTATCGCAATTTTTTGATTTTTGGAGACCTCCTAAGAATGCTTCAAAGTTAGGTTAGGGGCATTAAATGACCTTGAACAGGGCTGAAAAATGGGGGATGAGCGAAGCTATCCATAGGGCTATAGAGTGCTTCGAGAGCTTTCTAGAAATGTAAATAGTTCGCCAATCAGAGCTACGGTTCAAAAGTTATGCCTCCTGAAAGTTCGGTTACCATTTTTGGATTCTTCTAATTTTGTGCCAACTTCTAACGCAGCTTCTGGAGCCTTCTGTTTGGTCGGTGGATGCCAACTAGCACTTTTTAGAATGTATTCCTAATCCTTAACCCTTTGGGGTCTATTTAAGAACATTTTTGGCATTGTAAAAGGCAGTTAGGAGTGGAGTTTGAGAGAAGGTACTGGGAGAAGAATTTATCTCCAGATTTATGCTATTGTAAGCCTATAGGGCATGTTTTGGAGTCTGTTTCTCTGCACTAAGTATACTAGCATATTTTTATAGTTAATAAAATTTTCCCTTTCTTGTTGTGTCCATTCTGTGCTTGGGTTGTGTCCCCATCAGGAGATTGTTGACCTTACAAGTCTCGTTGGCATAAAGGTTGATATAAACATACTTGTAAGGAGTGTTATCATTGATGACCAACGTCTTTGATTGGATTTTTTTTGAAAAATGGTCAAAGGAGGAAGAAGGTTCAAGGAGTTGGGACTACTAGCAAAAGAAAAATTTCGTATGCATTTATGTGTACCACACCAACACAGGAAGACAAGTATGCAAGTTGGTTGAGCCAGGTCATCATTGAGGTTAGTCACCATGGATATGATGGGTGAATAATTGATAAAGTGGATGGAAAATAAGCTAAGTGTGAGACAATGGAAACATGGAAGGACAAAGGTAACCATTGGTTCACAAACCAACTGGAAAGGCTATTAGTCTAGGCCCTAGACATAGGGGTCACATGTTTCTTGTGAACAAAACTAGGCAATTGATGCAAGAGCATTGAATTTGGACTTTTTGGATCTAATGTTTTGCACAATTAGGGTTATGTCTGAGGCATATTGGTAGAACTTGTCCTATATGCACATAAGTATTAGATTGACTGTGTTGGAGTTAGAGCCTTTGTGATGGCTACTGATAAGGTGTTCCTTATTTCTTGGGTGGACTTTGGAGATTGTTTCCACGATCTTTGATCCATGGGAGTTGGCTTATGTGATCTTAGATCTAGAATGTTGAATGGTGTGTGGTCCTATGGCTAAGGCCACTTAATTTTATTTTACCTTATGAGTTAGTTATGATTGTGAACTTGGGGCATGTCCTAAGTGTTATGTAATCTACTAGGCTAACTTGTGGCTTGAGTGTTTATTTAATGTGAGTGTTTAATTAAAGTAACTTGCTAGGAAAACATTTGATTTGGTTTAGTATAAGTAGAGGGTCTTGTGACGTATTGAATCATTATTATTCAGTGAAGTAGGAAGTAGATGAGAGGATCAAAGTTTAGTAGAGCTAGTAGCTAAGTGTGGGCTTGGGAAACAAGAATTTTTCTTACTGGCTTGCCAACACAAGTTTAGATTATTTTTGAGATTCCTTCTATATTTTGGGTTTGGTCTAGCTAGGGTTTGGATCTTGCGAGGTCTTGCAGAACTATTATTGTAATTGGTGATGTATTTGGTCATAACCCAGAAGTCCTTACAACTAGGCATGTTGCATTTTAATATGTTGATTCTATTATGAGAATATGTGTTACAATTGATCTGAATCTTTGTGTTTTTATTGTATTTCCATTGTGTGGTTATTATTGGGGGATAGGTCATCTCTTTTGGAGACTCACTTGCCTTGCACTGCATCAAGTAGTATTAGAGAGAAGGTTTGATCTAGTTGGTGATTGATAGGGATTTATTGCAAAGGGTTTATGAAGATATTGGAATATACCTCCAAGAAGATTGGACCCTTGGGTGATTGCAAATCTCTGCAATGTACTAGAGAAGAAGATAACATGGAAGTTTTCTCAGTTGGAAGTTGATTAAATCATTTGAATCATGGAAATGATAGTTGAATTTTACAAATATTATTAGAGTTGGAGCCTAATGATCTAGAAGAAATTTGTATGGCCATTCAAAAGACTTGTTTGAGAAGGAAGAGGGCATGACAAGGTTGAGGTGGAGGTAAAAGAGGTATGTGTGGTTGGTTTTGTTGATTAGTTTATGGAGTCTGATATGAAACCTACATAGAAACTTGTGGTTGTTGAGATACCTAAGCTTACCAAAGAGGGATATAACCTTGTTTAGACTGAAAAGGAGATTTTTTTTCATGATCAGTTGGTTGTTGTAGAAACCTAAATCTAATTACACGATTAGGTAATCTTATTTTGTCATCTCCTAGGACATTATTGATTAAATATTTATATTTAATTAATTGATCACCATCCCCTAGTTAATTCATTTATTTAATTAACTGTAGTCCAATTGATAAAATCAAATGATGACCCAAAATTAAATTATCAATTAAATCCCCATTCCTCTATTAAATTAAATAAATGCAAAAATATATTTAATTTAATCCCACCTCCCCCTTTTATTAAATATAGCATTTAATAAATAAATTCCAAAATCCTAACCATCCATAAACCCTATCATTAGCTAAAAGCAACTCATTCACCCATACTAACCTCACTTAGCCAACTAATTAACCTACCTCATTAAGCCCCAACCTACTTGCCTCCTAATTCCATCCTAAGCCAAGTCTAGTCCCCCTCCTAAACATGTGCATAACTTTAAGCAAGGGTTAGGACTTTATAATCCAAACCAAAGTCAAAAGTCTCTCCTCACCATCTTAGAATCCAATCCAAAAGCTTTAATGGATCTTACATGTCTTAAATTCCCTTAGATGCCTCTTACACCCCTCTTCCTCCCTCATAACTCCCTTTGACCCTCAACTTTGACCATCCAATGTCCTTGTGACACTTGTCACAAGGCTAGAGCTGTAGTGCCTCTCCCATTTGACTTCTGTAAGTCATTTTGTTGGATGCAACCTTGTTGATCTTTTGTGGTGATGGATCATGATTGTGACCATGAGTGGTCTACACCATTGAGGTGTTTGGATTTATGTTTCTGTATCAGTTGCTTTGATTATGCTTTTGACTTATCTATGAGATTATTTTATGATTTATGGTTCATTGAGGTTTGTGCCAGTGCTTACCAAGATCGATTTGGTAACATGAGGTTGTTCCATTATTACCTTGTGATGTGTGCAAATATTTCACTATGTACTATTACCATGCTACATTGGACTGGGGTCTTGTAGCAGTGGGTAGTCATGTTTATGACTATGTTCGCTTATATCTTTTAAGTGCCTTTAAGTGTTGTTTAAACAATCATTATTAAATACTTAAGTAATAAGAATGGATTGTTCATGTTGGATTATATGGTAATGTGCTACGAACATTTACCTCGTTATATTTTGATCTGAGAGATATCTGTTACTTATGTGATGTTTTATATTTGAGAGGACCTGAGGGTCAGATATTATACTTTGATTTCAATATCATAGATTTTAGACTGACATGTTGTTCCGTTGATCATTTTGCATGATGATGCCATTTTGAGATGACAATGTGTTTTATGATGATATCTGGTTATCTGTTATTTGGACTTACCTCTAATTATGTTAGGTGATGGATTTAATGCTATGGTTATTTACTTCATTCCTGCGTTGTTATGCTTTATGTGAACATGAGTGATGTAAATAGATTATTTTAATATAATTAAATAAATGGCTAAATTAGGTGATTTAATGCATTTATTTCTTTGGCTATGTTATTATATGGAATTGCACTTGATCGTGTTGGTTAGTGTGCAGGATTTATATCCTTGGTAGTGGCACATGGAGTTAGTGCTTCAGCTTTTCATATTTTACCAATGTCGTCCTTGTATGGTCGATGTATCCTTATTTTAAATGTTTAATTTGAACCTTTTGATGATTATTAAATCCAAACTCAGTTGCAATATGTGATTAGACCAATAAGCGTGTCTGTGCATTTAGAGGTTTGCATTGTCGTGAAAGTTATTAAGGAGATTTCTATATTTTTGAGTTTTTGAGCTTTTTATTTGATTTATTTTAATTTCTGGTAGCTTTTCCATAGATGAATTCCTATTTATAGGAATAGCCTATTTTTGTTTGGGTCGATTCGGGGTTTAACTAGGTTGGCTAGTTATTTTCCCTAATCGATTATTCACTCGAAAGGTGAATAAGTATCCAAAAAGGAATTTAATTCCTCACTTCTCACTTTTGAATTAGAAAGTTTGAGAGTAAAAACCCAAAATCCTCTTCATAAGGATTTACTGTTTTGTCTGTTGTGGGAGTTACGGGTGTGGGATTGTCGTGAGGTGGAGCTCATTGGTTCCAGCTCAGAGAAACTTTGGATTGCACAATTTTCAGCTAATTCTACAAGATATTTATTTTATGGTTCAGATTCTCATTTTTCCCTTTTGGCTGTGAGGTACGGCTTTCTTGTTTTATTGTTTCTACTCTATTTTCGCTTCTATTTTTGGTAGCCATTTGTTTGGAGGCTGAGAACTAATGTTCCCCTCAGTTTTTGTATGCTAGTTCTACCCGGTTGGTTGGGTACGAACATTTCCCTATTTTTTGGGATGAGGGTTTGGGGTTTTGCACTGTTATGCTGGCCATTTTTGCATATGGTGTCCAATTCCATTTATTTTTGAATTTTTGGGGTTTTTGTACCCAAAGGCCAAATGGGTTTTAATTTTGAAGTTTTCCCAAAATTTGGAATTTTTACTTCATTTTGTGTGCCGCCCTATTTTCTCAAGTTTTCTTGGCACAATGTGGGTCGTGGACTTGGATGATCCATTTGAATATCAGTCAGACCACTATTGCACTTTTATGTTGCATCGAGGTGCATGTCGCATCTGTACTCCTTACATTGTGTTCGGTTGAGTGATTTTCATACCTGTTGTTATGGTTTCTTTTGGACCTTTGCTTTTATTTCATGGACATTAGGATTCATGTAGAATCCATACTCTTGGATTGAGGCTGGTGGAGTGAGTTCATGACTTTTGGTCCTGTTGCATCATTGGGATTCGTGTAGAATTCCATACTCTCGAATTGAGGCCAGTAGAGTGATTTCATGATGTATGGTTTTATTTGGCTTGGGATTCATGTAGAATCCATCCTCTTCAGTTGCTTTTGGTTGGGTGTTTTGTTTTTGCATTGTGTCCTCATCTTGTCCTTGTGTTACGATCTTTGTGATGGTGGTGCGCCACACACGAGTACATGCATGTACATTTGTTAGGTGACTTGTGAGGCCTGATCTTCTGTGGTACTTTCAGAAGTTATGATCATTGGGGCTGGGATGGGAGTTTTCATGCCCATAGGGACTTTTTGTAGGATGATCTTGGGTAGGGTAGGGTAGCATATGGAGGGGGCTTCTATCTCGCACCTTCGCATTTATGGCACCGTAGGTTGACAGAGGATAGGAACTTTTAAGTAAGTGATAACTAAATTAAAATGTGTGAGTGTTAATAAAATTTAAGATAATGAAAAGATCTACATTCATGTGATGGTTCCAAGGGAGTCCCTTGAGAGTGTTTCCACATGTGATCCGAGCTTGGGCTTGTCGATGCCAAGTGACTCTCCATGATGTCAGCCCCTACTTAGTAGCCTTATGAGTGTCTGACCAAGACTTGTACCACTTGCATTGTCTTAGGTTCTTGGTTTAGCCATCATACTATCTAGTGTGAGTGTTAGCCATGGGTGTTGTTTTATGTGTTTTTGGTTGGATCATTATCTCCATCAACACGGTGGGTGTGGACCTATGGGTGCCACGTGGTTGAGGGGCATAACTACCTTCACCACTGCTAGGGACTAGTGTACATAGATGGTCTCTTGTCCTAGTGCAACCGTTGCTAGATGTTTTCACTTGATGCTTCGGGTTCCGGAGTATGCTTTCATGTGATTTATGCTTTCATTGGAATTCTTGGATATCATGTTTAGATGATGTTAGTTTATTTGACGCATTCCCATATTATGATGTTTAGCATATGCCTAGATGATGTGAATTGCTATATTAGATTATCTATTGCTTATTGGTTTAGCATGTTAGATTTCCTTATTACAATGTTCAACATGTAATAGGTGATGTTATCTACTTGTAGGATTATTTGATGCTTTACTACTAGCATGTTAGATTTCCTTATGCTTATGTTGGTAGCATGTTTAGTAGTGACAACTCTATTATGATAGTATCGACGATCTGATCGGTGGCTTGGGATGTTACTCATGAGAGGTGGCTAGGATCCATGATGGTCTTATGATGCTATTGATGGTTGGGAGGAACCACATACTTTGTTTGGCTGTTCTAGTATTTCTTAACATTGTGATGTTGCTTTTTTTCACTACGATATTTATTTCAGTATGTTCTTTACTATTTTGTTTTGTTCTTTACTGCTTTGGTTTAGATGGTTAGATGTTCCTCTTTCCCGTTGTTTATGCTCTTGAGTGTTCATTCCTCAATTTACGTGGATCCGGTACTCCTCGGTGTGGAGGTTTTCATGTTTTTATTCTTTTTATTCTTGTTTAGTTGTCGCGCTGATGTGTTTTCTTGTGTGGATAGGTAGTTCCTCGCATGAGAATGTACTTCTTCACGCGAGAATGCATTTCCTCGTGTGAGAATGTGAGTCCTCACGCGGTGTGCTACAAATCTTCATGCGAAGCCATGCACTTTCTCACGCGAAGCATTGAAAGGTCTCGCACAAAGCTTGAGACTAGTGTACTTTTTTGTGTGAGAAACAAGGGCTATCTAGGCTTGTCGGATGCAAGTTTGGAAGTTGATTTTGGACACCCTTTTGAGTTTTACACCTTCCTAGTTCAAAATAGATTTCCTAAGGGGTTTAAAATATATTGTTTAGGTATAAGTTGACGTATATTTAATTCCTTATTCAACTTATACTTAAGATATATTTTAATATATGCGATGAACCTTTTGAGATAGGTTTCAGACCTCTCGGAGATGAGATAAAGGTTCTGGAAAATTTTAGGGCTTCAAAAATCCAGACTTAGCCAATTTTCATGACTTTAGGATTTTAGACTTAGCCAAATTTTAGGTTTCTGCATTCTACCCCAACTTAGTGTTTTGTTGATGAGTGGTTGTTTCTTGAGGCATCATCATGTGCGTGGTCACTGTTGGCTTTTGTTTTCTTGTGTTGGTTTGGTAGTGGCATTTGGAGATTCGTTGGTTACCGAGATTGTGGTGAAGTGTTCCATTGCGATCCCTGTATGATGTTGTCATGTGCATTCATACTTATTAAAAAAAAATTCTAGCTTGTATTTCATCCTTGTTTCCAAAGATCTCTGGGCGGGGCATTACAAGAGCTTTGAAGGACAACCCATGTGCTCCCCTCTCCTTGCATCCTAGCCCTTCCTTGCCATTCTTCCACCCTTACATCCTGACCCTCCATCTCACCACCCCTTAGCCTATAAATTAAGCCCTTCCCCTCTCATAATTTATTCAACTTCCATGAAAACTTATAATGCCCCATTTACCACTACAACACAACCATTTCACTTCCTCACTGTGTCAAAATCCATACACACCTCCATTGTTGAATCCTTCATCCACCTCTACACTTGATCACTTACCACTTGAAGCTTGAGCACATGTAAGCACACATCCCCATTGCTGGAAATATCAATAAAATCTAGGTCACACTTGGGGAGCTTACTATTCTTGGTTTGCTTGCCTCAATAGTATTTCCTTCATCTTATCATAAGTGTAGCTAATTTACTTAGTTTGTGAATGTTAGTCTAATTAGTAATGTTTTGTGCACACCAGTTTAATAGCTCTACAGTTGTGTCTGACATGAAAATTGTAGAGCATCTTATTATGGATGATGAGATTTATGATTATGAGGTTTACATTTGTGGTAATGAGGATATACATATGGATGAGAATTTTCATATGGTTGCTAATATGGATATAAATTCATATGTTGCTGAAATAATTAAGGATGAACAAGTTTCTACTAATATTGCTACTTTAGATTTCCATATTAATGCTCTTGTGAATATGGTTCTAGAATCACATGTTTCTTATTATATGGTTGATAATTCTATTATTTCTAATATGGACATGGACCAACATCTTGTTGATGTGGATGTTGTTGTTGATGTTGATTTACTTGTTGCTAATGTGGTTGAGGATCTATATGATGTGGATTTGATGTTTCTGATTTTCTTGACATGGATGAGGATTTACATGTTGTTGTTAAGTTACATGATATTGGTGATGTTGTTTTCATGTTTGAGAATGATACTATTGTTGGTTGTGATCAATTGTAAGAATTTTTGGTGAATCATTATGTTCAATTTGTTCTTAGGAGTAAGCATGCTAGTGGAATTGTTGAGATTCATTTGATTTTGACGTTTGAATGGAGGGTGATCCCACAATAATGGGTTCCACTTTTTGACCAATTTTGACATTAAAATCAATATTTTTGCAACAAATGTCACGTTCAACTGACTATATCTCGAAAACTATAAATAATTTCAAGATGACATAAAATAATGATATTGAGTACTCTATTCCTACTTTGTAACCATATTTTTTAATCTAAAAAATAAAATTATTTAGGTTAATTTTTTCATCTCCTTCCAAAAGTGGTACATAATAAAATTCAATATTTTTAAAGAGTGACAGTCCGTTTGAGACACATAACTTTTTTTCTAGAAATGATAATGACATAATTCTTTTAGTGTTAGATTCCTAACATCAATATCTAGAGGATGCATTTAGTTTGATTCATTTTGGTTGAATATTGTATAGTTTATGAAGTTTTGAAGTGACACAAATCATAATTTAGACATACATTCCGTTTGACATAGATAATTTGAAGTCAATTTATCAGAAACCTTTTTTTTTTTATTAATAGAAAGGTATCTCGATAAGCTAGTTCCTACATATTTTTCAAAAAAAAATTGGCCTAATTTACTAATTTTCTTGAGGTGTTGAAGTCAGTTGATGTTGAATCAGTAATGAACCTATAATGAGCTAAACTCATATTTGAAAGTCTTAATGAATATAATATGTATTACAATTATAGTCATTGGAAAGCTTGCTCTAAGTAGCACAAATTGGCATTTTTTATTTTATAGTAGGAGATCATTCAATCTTAATTTTAGGTGTCAAAATAGCCAATTTCATTTTTTTCTCCAAAAAACAACATCAAAAATTTGTAATTTGAGATGTTTGCATGAACACAATGTTCGTGCGAAATTTTCTAATATGTTGAAAAATAATTTGATAGTTGAAAATTTAATTTAATGTGTTTGCACAAACATTTATAATAATTTGTGTTCACACGAACATACAAAAAAGGAAAATTTATCAAGATCTCAAACATAAAAGTGGAATTTTAATCGCAAAATCACTGTTACAAATATGTTTGCACGAACATATTAACAAGGTATGTTCGTGTGAACATATGTTATTTAAACTTAATATGCTTGCACAAACATAGTACCCTTATATGTTTGCGCGAACATAGTTAGCACATTTGGGCGAACATACGTAAAATTTTATATGCGAATTTTTCATCATTTCGTAATTTCTTTCGTCCCCCAAAAGTGGTACCCAGTATTGTGGGTTCAGCCTGGATGGAATCGAGATGGTTGACATGAAACTTTTCTCTTTTGTCTAAGAGGAAGTGGAAGCCTTTTGTTAAGATGAAGATGAGTGCAGATATTTCTTTTGGAATCAAAATTTGAGACACACTTTTCTATTTACCATGAGAGTTTGATGCAAGAGCATACTACAACATCTAGGGTCAAATTGTGATGATGATGTAATTTGTGGGTGATTTTCATGTTTTTTTTGTAGTTGTCCCAACTTCCATCACAATATTGATGTTGACATCATAATTGTGATGCTTGTGTGAGTATAAAAAAGAAAGAAAAGAAAAACATGGCATAAACCATTCCCCATTTATTTTGATTGTGAGAGTTGCACATGAAAGAGGATGCAGAGCCTCAAACAAGGGTGGAGAGCTCTAAACATTTTTGTGCCCTTGTGAATGGTGTATTTTGTTGTTATGCCCTTGTGATCTCTGCATTTTGTTGTTGTGCTCTTTCACTATGATTTCATTGTCATGTCGTGACCTTGTGATCTTCATTCCCTTGCTCTGTGATTTTCTTCAAGGGGCTAAGTAAATGTTCTTTTCTTTTCTTTCTAAACATGTGTCTCTTTATATTTCCTTCTAAACATGTATATCTTTATATATACAAGCAGATATCTTTTAAGGTGCTTATTACATCTTAACACAACAAAAAATTTGATCCAGCTCTATATATATATATATATATATATATATATATATATATATATATATATATATATATTCTAGAATCCAAATTGTAAAACAATAAAACTCACTCAATCTATGCTAAGTGACTTACCTCAAGATCCTGCACAAAAATAATGTAGACCAGGAAAAATGGGTAGAGTTGACAAGAAATTTTGCAAAAACATATCATAGAAGATATTTTTAGAAAGAAACAAGCCATAACCCAGTTAAATGGGTCTAGTTGTTGATTAGCTAGGTTGATTACAAATTCCTATAGAACTATCATTAGATTATGTAGAATAAAATGAACAATCAGTTGTTCCTAGCTAGTGAGATCAAATACAGTTGTCCAAGGTGATAAAATTGCATATGCAGATGCATCACTTGTATTCCAGGCATGAAGCACATTTCCTAATTTATAGAAAATGATTGGATATAAAGACTCCACATGCTGGCCCAACAATGGTAGCCAAGGGATGTAACCATGCATGTATTGGCACACTATCCATGCGAGGATCCCAAGTATCTATTGACGTTATTAATTTGGGCATCACTATATGATCCAAAATGTTATGAAGTACTGAAGTCAATAGTAACTTATTCCATGTCTCCAAAAAATTTAACATAGGTTCAAGGTCTCTTGGCTCCAAGGAATTTGTAGTAGCTATTCTTACTACTGGAAGAATAAATTTAGTGAAGAGTTGAGTGTAAGGTGTTGAAGAAGGAAGTTCTACTTCTATTTAAATTCCATAATCATGAGACTCATTCTCTTGCAAAAGCCTCTACCAAAATGGAATTACCTCTAAACCATGCAAAGGATATTGAAGTGATTCCCAACCTTGAAACACTCTTATAAGAAATGGACACTTGGGATCATTGTAGGGAGACTGTGCCAATACTTGAAACACTCTTATAAGAAAATGCAAATGCAATACATGACAAATTGCACAACTTGTAGTCCTCCTGATATTTGGATTGTAAATTCTCAAAGACACTTGCAAGTGATTCCAATGTCATAGTACCTACCACAACACTTTCTTGGATTCTATCATGTAGTCTCTTTCTCAAGTCACTCCTTCTCCTTCTAGTATATTGCCACAAAATTTCTCTCATGCCTTAAATTTTGATTATTAAACTTCTGAATATCTGCCTCTTCCATATCTAAAATCAACTTCACATTGTGTTTTAACTCTAGCATAGGTGTTTGATCATCGATAGATTTCATTTTAGCATTCAAGTTTTCAAGATTGGTCAACACCCTCACTTGCAAACCTCTCATGTCAAGCACTTTCTATACTATTTCAACACCATGTTCTTTCTTCTGAGGTAATAGTTCTCCAGGTGCATTTTCTTATAAAAAATTAATTTTGTTGAACAATTGTAAACTCTTTGAAGGTGAATTGTTGTTTTCATGTATTTATTTATATATGTACGTATGTATGTATATATATACATATACATATGTATAGGTATATATATATATATGTATATATGTATATATATATATACATATATACATACATACATACATATATATATATATATATATATGAGTATATATACATGCATACACACACATATCTATGTATGTATGTATGTATATATAGAGATATCTTGTGGATTGTGGATTATGGATTATTTAAAAAAATGAAAACATGACATTAATCATTCCCCATTTGTTTTGATCGATTGTGGAGAGTTGTGCATGAAAGAGGGTGGAGAGCTCCAAACAAGGGTGGAGAGATTTGAACGTTGGTAGAGATCTAGGATTTTGCAGATTTGAACATTGGTGTAGATCAGTGGAGATCTAGGATTTTGTTGTCGTTCCCTTGTGATCGCTGCATTTCTTTGTCATTCCCATGTGATCTTTGCATTTCATTTCTATGCCCTTGTGATCTCTGTGCCCTTGTTCTACGATTTCATTGTTGTGTCATGCCCTTGTGATCTCTATGTTGTTGCTTAGCAATTTTGTTGACATGCCATGCCCTTGTGATCTCCATGCCCTTTCTCTACAATTTTCTTCAAGGGGAGAAGAGGTACCTATGTAAATGTTCTATTTTTTCCCTTCTAAACATGTATCTCTTTTTATTTCCCTTAGTAGGTGAATAGAGAAACTTCTATTTATGTATATATATATATGTGTGTGTGTACATATACATACACACACATACATATGTGCATTTCTATGTATGTGTGTATGTATATAGAGAACAATTCTCTTTATGTATATGTATGTGTATATTTACATACATACACACCCATATATGTGTGTCTATGTATGTATCTATGGATGTATGCATACAGAGAGGTCTTTTTTAAGGTGCTTATTACATCTTACCACAACAAAAAAATTGATCCATCTTCATACATATTCAAAATCCAAATAATAAATCAATAAAACTCACTCAACCTAGGCTGAGTGACTTACCTCAAAATCCTTCACACAAATAATGCAAACTAGGAAAAATGGGCAGAGTTTGCAAGAAATTTTACAAAAACATATCATAGTAGATATTTTTAGAAAGAAAAAAGCCCTAACCTAGTTAAATGGGTCCAGTTTCTAATTAGTTAGGTTGATTACAAATTCTTTTAGAACTATCATTAGATTAGGTACAATAAAATGAACAATTAGCTATTCCTAGCTAGCAGGATCAAATACAATTTTCCAAGGTGATAAAATTGCATACATAGATGCATCACTTGCATGCTAGGCATGAAGCACATTCCCAAACTTATAATGATTGGTTGGATATAAAGGCTCCATATTGATGCAAAGGTAAGGTTGGTGGGAGTCAAAACCAAGTTAATCCCACTTAAAACTTATAAGGGAAGTACAATGTTCCCCAAACTCTCTATTAGTGTTTGAAAACTACCAAATTAAAAAGGATTTGATACCAAGGCTCATTAGATAATAAAAATCTAAGGGTTAGCTACTTGTTATATTCAACTGAGAAAACTTCAGATCCATACCTGAAACATTAATAAAATCACAGGGATTCTCTACACTTTAGGTTCTACAAGGCCTAGACCGGTGCACCTTGGGGATTAAAATTATTGGATGCTTGAAATTCTCTCTACAATTCATTCAATGATATTATTTTCTTCAAAATCAATCCCCTATAGTAGAAATAGTCATAATTTTTCTTAATTTTGCAAATAACTCTTGATTACAATAGTTAACTATGACACATAGATAATTATTGCAAATAAGTGCTGACCAACAATTGTTTCTTATATACACAAAATTCAAATTAATTTGATTTATATGTATGCTTTGTGCAAAAAAATGATTTCTAATAGTTTAGATCCGAATTGATGATCAATACCCTATCCATTAGTATGTAGAGTCTACCCAAAAAAACTTGACCTATTCAATTACCTTATAATCAAATTATCAATGGTAAACCCTAAACCCCATTCTTATGAATATCCCTCTTATATGACTGGAAATCCTATCAATTTGTTAAAGCACTTACTTAATTCCTTGAATTAAAAGTAATAATTTGATATACAACCTATCCTAGTTGCATTAAATTGTATGAACCTTGCTCATTCAATCCCAATATAACCAACACATAAAAATAGAGGCATGATTTAGAGAAAATAGAAATGGTAGAACATTCTTTTTTTATTAACTCTTATTGAAAATCATACAATACTGGTATAAACTCCAGAATACTTCAAGACATGACAACTTATTGTTAGTTTGAGGTGACTGATCAGGGAAGTACTGTACATACTTCATAAATTCTTTGGGGTTTGAGGCATCGACCCAAATTTTTTTTTTTTGGGCTACTATTCGCCAATTGGCTATTACTTATATTTGCCAATTTATGGCCAACATGTTTTAACCCTAAAGTGGAAAAAATACTTGTATAAAAGGGCTTAGGGTTAGGGATTGTTTTATTAGGTGTGATGTGAAAATTTGTTCTTGTGGCGGTATTGAGTTATAAGGGATTACAAATTGTAATTAGGTTGTAATCATTGGATCATAATAATATTGAACTTTTTTTTTGGTGGATGTAGCCCAGGGATTGGGTGAACCATGTTAAATCTTGGTGTCTTGTGTTCTTTTCTGTGAGATCTATTATTTTCTAATATTGTTTATATTTGCATGTAAATGTTTTTTCTGTCTATGGCTTAAATTCTAACAAATGGTATCAGAGCGAGGTTGTTTTTCAGTTATCCTTTGCAGGAAAGTCTCATGCTTGAGTGGGAGTCTCATAGTTGAGTGGGAGCGATGGTAGACGAGGGTAAGCTAAGGGTTGACAAGTCTAATGGGCAAAAATTTTAGTTATGGAAGATGCAAATGGAAGACTATCTTTATCAAAAGGATTTATGGAAGCCATTGGAAGGAAAAATTAAGAATAAAGGATTTATGTCAAATGAAAAATGGGATCTTTTAGGTAGAAAAGAACTTGGAAGCATTCAATTATGTCTGGCACCATCAGTGGAATTCAATATTAAAAAAGCCAAGATGGTAGAAGAGTTGATGGAAACCCTAGCAAAATTATATGAAAAGTCCTCTGCTTCAAATAAGGTATTTCTTATGAAACATTTATGTAATATGAAAATGGCAAAAGGTGGATCCGTTGTAGATCATTTGAATGAGTTTAATACTATTACTAGTTAGTTATCTTCTGTAGGTATTAATTTACATGAAGAAATTAAGGCTCTCTTGATTTTGTGTTCTTTTCCTGAAAGCTAGAATGGCTTGGTAATGGTTGTAAGTAATTTTGTTTCTAGATCTAATACCCTAAAATATAATGATGAGATCGGTGTTATTCTGAGTGAGGAAACTAATAGGAAATCTTCAGGTGGATCTACATTAGGAAGTGCTTTGAACATACAAAGCAAAGGTAGAATTACTGAAAAAAGAGATAATTCTAGAAATCATGGAAAATCAACAAAAAATTCAAAGGGGAGGAGGTCTCAATCGAGAAGACCAAATGACTGTTGGTACTATGGTAAAATAGGGCATAAGAAGAAAGATTGTTGGATTTGAAAGAAAAATTAAGGAGAAAAGTAAGATGGAAACAACGAGGCAAATGTGGTAAGTAACAAATTCGAGGAGGATGTTTTACTTCTATCTTTAGAAAGTGTTGATGATTCATGGGTTTTAGATTCTGGTGTTTCATTTCATGCTATACCTCATAGAGGTTATTTCATTAATTATGTCCAAGGGAATTTTGGGCTTATTTACTTAGGGGATAATGAACCCTATCAGATTGTTGGAAAGGGAAAAGTTAAGATTAAGTTGTAGAATAAGAATCATTGGCTACTACATGAGGTAAGACATGTTCCAAAGTTGAGTAGAAATTTAATTTCAATAGGACAACTCAGTGATGAGGGTTGTGTAGTTAGTTTTAATGATAAAAATTGGAAGATTTTAAAAGGCTTCCTTGTAGTAGAAAAAGGTGTGAAATTAGGCACCTTATATCTTTGTATAGGTCATATTGTTCCTTCTACTTTAATTGTTTCAGAGAAACATGAATCTTTAGGAATAGTTGGTGTAGTTGAGTAGGGAGAACAAATAACTATTGTAGATTCTGATACAATGCTATGGCACAACAAACTTGGGCACATCAGTGAGGAAGGTATGAAAGTACTTCATTCAAAAAAAGTTTTACCAGGTCAAAAATGTGTTAATATGGATTTCTATGAAAGTTGTGTGTATGGAAAACAAAAGAGAGCAAGTTTTGTGAAGACTGGGAAGGAAAATAAAAGGGAGAAATTAGAGCTTGTGCATATAGATATATGGAGGCTAGCTCAAGTATCTTCCCTTGGTGACTCTCATTATTATGTTTACATTTATTGATGATGCAACTAGAAAAGTATGGATTTATTTCCTTAGACAAAAAGCTGATGTATTTAAAACTTTTAGGAAATGGAAATGCTTGGTTAAAAATGAGACTAGTAAAAAATTAAAATATCTCAAATCTGATAATAGTGATGAATATTGCAATCATGAATTTGAAGATTATTGCTCCACTAATGGTATTCGTAGACATAAAACTATTCCAAGGACTCCATAAGAAAATGAAGTGGCTGAACACATGAATAGGACTATAATAGAGTATGCAAGGAGCATGAGGTTCCATGTTGGTTTTCCCTTACACATGTGGATAAAGGTTTTCAATACTATTGTATATTTGATTAATAAAGGTCCCTCTACTCCTTTGGGTTGTGGTATTCCTGAGGAAGCATGGACTAGTAAGAAGACAAGTTATTCTTTTATCAAAACCTTCAGTTATGAAGCATTTACCCATATAGATTCTAAAAATAGAACCAAGCTGGAAGCTAAGTCAAAGAAATGTGTATTTATTGGATATGGCATTAATGAATTTGGTTATAGGCTTTGGGATTTTGAAAATCGTAAAATTGTAAGAAGAAGGGATGTCATATTCAATGAGAAAGTGTTGTACAAAGATCTGTTGCAGCAACATGAGAAGAAAGAAGATGATTATGTAGTGCTAGTTGATTATTCTCCAAAAGATGATGTTCAACAATTCCTCATGATATGCAACAACCACAACAACAAATACCACACACTAGTGAATATTAGATGGTCAACAAGGCTAATTAGACCTTCAAAAAGATTTTTTCCCTCTTTGTATTATATTTTACTAATAGATGTTGGTGAAACTAAATGTTATGATGAAGCTATGTAGGTGGATACTAAGATTCAGTGGGAGTCTGCAATAAAAGATGAAATGGACTCTTTGCTAGAAAATAAGACTTGGGATTTATGCAAATTGCTTGTAGGTAAAAGGGTTTTATAGAATAAGTGGGTTTATAGGTTGAAAGAGGAGGATGGAGGTAAGAAAATATTTAAATCCAAGTTAGTTGTAAAAGGATTTGCACAGAAAAAAGGCATTGATTTTGATGAGATATTCTCTCTTGTTGTTAAAATGACTTTTATTCTTATTGTTTTAAGTATTGTGCCTACTGAAGATTTGCATTTGGAGAAGCTTGATGTTAAAGGAGCCTTCCTTCATGGTGATTTGGATGAAGATATATATATATATATATATATAGCCACAAGGTTTTGAGGTCAAAGGTAAGGAGAACTTAGTGTATAGATTGAAGAAATATTTATATGGATTGAAGCAAGCACCTCGGTAATGGTATCTGAAATTTGATAGTTTTATGCATGAGCATGGATATAGTAGGTTTCATTCAAATCATTGTGTTTATTTTAAGAGGTTGGATGATTACAACTACATTATTTTATGTTTATCTGTTGATGACATGCTTGTAGTTGGGTCTAACATGGATCACATTAAGGGGCTAAAATGCCAGTTAGCACATGCATTTTCTATGAAGGATTTGGGTGTAGAAAAAACAAATCTTTGGTATGAAAATTTATAGAGATAGGAAGTGTAGACACCTAAATTTGATTACACTATTTTAGTAATCCTATTTAGTTATCTAAAAAGGCATTATTAATTAAATTTCTATTTAATTAATCCTTTGTCATCCCCTAGTTGATTAATTTAATTAATCATCTATAGTCCTAATTGATAAATCAAGTAACCTATTATTTATCAATTAAATCCTATTCTTCTATCTAATTCCAAAAATCCCCATTTATTAAATAAATCTATTTGATAAATGAAATCCTCAAATTCAAAAACCCCTAACCTATCTCTAATCCTCCATTTAGCCTAATCCACCCCATCCACCCATACTAACCAAGCTTAGCCACTAACTCACCCACCCTCATTAATGCCATCCACTTGCACATCTCTAACATCCCTAATCTAATCCTAAACCCAAGCCTAATCCACCCCCTAATGTTGTCACATTCCTTAAACAAGTTTAAGACTTTCCTAATCCAAACCAAAGTCTCCCCTCAAAAAAACCCAACCACTAAGTCATGAGTGCTCTTAAAAAACATAAAGACTCTTACAAGCCCACTCATGACTCTTACACCCATCTTCCACACTCTTCCATCTTCCACACTCATTCCTCTTACATCCCTCTTACATACTCAACCCCACTCATCATGACTTTAACCAACCCTTAACCCTACCCTCTCACACTCATCCTCCTTGTGACAAGTGTCACCTTCCCATTGGTGCTAAACAAGCACAATCCATGTGCTCCCCTTTGAGTGCATCTTAGCCCTCCTTAAGCCTTCATCCATCTTTGCATCTAAGCCCTCCATCCCTCTACCCCTTAGCCTATAAATTGAATCCCATCCCAAGTCATTTCATCAACAATCTTTGAGCTAAAGTTACCATGCTATTTTGAGAACCAAAGCCATCAACCATACCCTTATAATGCCAAATTGAGAGCTCACAAAGCTACCAATTTGCCATTACCCATCTCCATTGAAGCAGCTTTTGAGCATCTTTGAGCATACATCCACAGCAAAAGGACACATCTACAGAATCAAGAAAGCATGGAGTGCTTTTTCTTGTGAGGTTTGCACTTCTTGTTTTCTTCCTTTGTCTAAGCATATATGTGAATTTAGTTTTTGGTTTGTGAATGTTTACTTCATTTGTTAATGTTCTTTGCATACTGATTCTGGTTCTATAGGAAGAACATGAAATTGAAGCTATCTTAGGTTGATTATGTTGAGGTGTTGCAACATTTCTCTATGGAGAATGCTAAAGCTGTCAACACATCTTTACCTGGTCATTTGAAGTTGACTAAGGAGATGCATCCAAAGACACAAGCAGAGGAGGATAAGATGTCCAAGGTACCTTATGCTTTAGCTATAGGAAGCTTGATGAATGGTATGGTATGTACAAGGCTAGATATTGCACATGCAATGGGAGTCATTAGTAGGTATGTAAGTCATCCAAGAATTGAGCATTGGAATGTAGCACTAGTACATTTGAGGTCATTTTTTTACCATTATTGGTCAAAATTTTGACCCAATTTTTGACCAAATCTCGACCAAGTTCGACCAACCCATTAGTCAAAAATTTTTGACCAATATGTTGGTCGAAACCTTTCAAAAATGTTGGCATAAGTTTTGCTAAGCATTGGTCAAAATTTTGACCAATGCTTGGTCAAAAACTGCCAAGCATTGGTCAAAAACAACCATGAATTGGTCAAAATTTTGACCAATGCTTGGTAGAAAACTGCTAGGCATTGGTCAAAATTTTGACCAATGCTTGGTCAAAATTTTTTTGAGGCTCACACTTGTTGAGGTCCACTTCAGCAATGGCCTTTCCTATGAAATTTTTCTATAAAACCTTTCTAATGAGATAATGTGTTATGAGCTCTTTATCAATGGGATGGAACGTGAATCCAGGAGACAGTTGTGCATCACCCATATCATGACTGTAACTAAAGTTAAGAGCCTCTATTATTGAATTCTCTTAACTTTAGTTACAGTCATGATATGGGTGATGCACAACTGCCTCCTAGATTCACATTCCATCCCACTGATGAAGAGCTCATAACACACTATCTTGTTAGAAAGGTTTTACACAACAATTTCACAGGAAGGGCCATTGTTGAAGTGGACCTCAACAAGTGTGAGCCTCAGGGAGGTTTTAAATCCCTCCTTTATTATTCACTATGCATATAATCCCACACACCCATTTGATCTCGAATGATGATATTTACTAAATACTAAGTGTCTATGCTAAGTGCTCCAAAAATGATCCATTTCATGCCTTCATCTGTACACAATGTCTTTCTAGTTTCTTTCTACTCGCACATCCATTTCATTTCATATGATCATCTAAAAATTGTGTCACTCTAAGCTCTCAACTATTTCCTCTTGATTGATCATCTCATAACTATTGAATGAGAGCTTTAGGATAAGCTTTGGGCATCCATCAAAGCATAAAGGATTTTCTTAGACGATGTAGATGAAGTAGTAGCATTTTCCTTGGGAGACATGCTTGCAAAATGGAAGCATAGATAAGTCATGTGAACTGTTTAACAAGATGCCTGAACATAATGTGGTCATCAAAAGCCATGGTTGTTGGATATGCACAAAATAGATATATTGAGAGAATATATTTGTTTAAGTTGCAACTACCCTGGTAGACATGCATGCAAAATGTGGAATCATAGGTAAGGCATTTGAACTATTTTATTGACTACCTCCATGAAATGTCATCTAAGGCAAGCTCTCCATGTTCTATACACCCCACAAGTAAATCTACTCTAATAAAAAAGGTAATCAAAAACTAGTTCACTTTGCATTTGTAACCTTGGGCAGGCTCTTAGCAACATGCTCGCATTGAACCTTTGACGTAAAGGAGAAATAGACAAGCTCGCAACCTTGAGGAAGGCTTTCTTAGAGAAGAAGTTTCTGAGCAAACAAAAATCCTCACTAATAATGCTGCTGTGAATTTTCTTGTTTAAATCCAAAAAAAGTTGTATTATCTTGGGCAGAGGAGACTACTATTGTTTGTGGTTAAGGATCCTTTAGGTCAGTAGAATCACATGCAAACTGGATATGCCATTGCAGTAAGCAAACTGTAATAAGAGCTAGGAGCTTGCCTAGTGATTAGGGCTTGAGACTAGACACTGCATGAAGCATTTGTAGGCATTTGAGTCTAAAGCATCACTAGCACAAAATCAAATTGAAAAGGAAACTTGACAAATAAAACTAAATAAAAATAGTCCTCTTGAGTAAATATCAACATTGTATGAACAATACCATTACAGTGCACTATACTTGGTACAAATATATTGTTGGCTGAGTCCCATGACATAATGCTAGTTCCTAGGTACATCAATATGCCTACTTATCTAGGTATATCATTTTCTTATGGATAAAGGACAATCTACTGAAAAAAGAAAAGACCACTTTTTACAAATTCACACAGGTATAAACCCATTCAACTCTAAAGGATTTGAATCTTAATGGAAAGAACAACACCACTATTTAACCATCACAACATGCCAATGTGGGCTTTTTTTTAAAGGTTTCGGTTGGGACAAATAGGGCCAAGTTTTTGTGTGCGAAATCGGCATACTACGGCTTGAATTTTAGCTCTTAATTTTCTATTTATTAATGTATTATCAATGGTACACACAAATCAGGTTGACAAATAAGGTAATTTTTACATTATGCTGTAGCAGGATTCAACTACATAGTTTTTTGAATCAAAGTTGTTGACCCATAATTCATCAAATGCGGATCGTGGAAAACCATCTCGTGGGCATGAATGGTCCACTTGTCACTTTTCAATTTAGGCAATGCTCTAAGGGGTAAGCATCAAGACTTCCCAAGAGGTGACTTATCTTGGAACTACTCCAACTAAGAATCATTAGCATTGTACAAGGATGGGTGACAAGAATTTTGGTAATTCTTTATGTCTTGTTAGATAAAGATGTAATCATGTTTAGCAAACATAAATCTAAAACTAGTAACATACATTGCAAAAACCAAAAATTTCATGTGACAGGAATAAAAGTATCACTAATTTCAGTATCCCAATATTTTTAAGTTCCATTCCATTGGAAGTGAGCTATTTGTGCATAGAAAACAACTTTGTCCTGCCTCAGAGAATCATTTCAATATTATGATACATGTAAACACTATATCCATTGTGACACATATTTGAGGGAAATGAGAATAATTTAAGATACAAGATAGATAAACAGTCATTACAAAAATTCTATATTAAATTGATTTTTTACGAGAAACCATGCTATTAATTCACTCCCTAATATGTCTAGTTGTTGTACCCAATAAAGGAGCTAGCTATTAGTGCATAAAAAATTGCAGTTTCCCAATCATGTGTAAAAAGAATGAGATGATTAGAGGTATGAGAATAAGATAATACCAATGCAATGCAATCTTAATAGGTGTTGTGAGACATGAAGTGAAGATATTAGCTGGAAATTCAGGACTATGAGGAAGAATCTCATCTACTCCACAAGATGCAAGTAATGTACAATCCTTCATTGTGATTGTAGAAGAAATACCAGAACCCAAGTCTTGATGCTGCACATCAACCAAAGACACTGTCAAGAAATATATTATATATAATCAAAAAAATAATTAACTTATAAAGGGGCATATGTATTTGTTTGGATTAATCATAGAAGATTTCATGCACTTCACAATTTATTGAGTAAAACTTATCTCCAGAAATGCATTCACAATCATACCAGCAGTAGAATGATCAAATACATAAATTAAGGGTGTCCCAAACCATGATTCTAATTCATAAACTGATAGGGGAATGTATTGTGTGTAATCCTGCACTCAAAAAAGAAGAAGCCTTCAGCCACCTAACAAGATTATAAGAGATACAAAATTATGTTCTACTAAGCACTTAACATTAAATGTAACCTTGTTAAATAGCCATGATACCAAAATTCCAAGATGATATGCTCTTAGTATCTCAGTGGTTATTGAAAATTGTAGAGGACTCAAGTAACAATAAATATCATATTTAATTTGCATAAAATAGGAAGGACAGGAAAATTTTCAATAGTTTTCTTCAAATCTTAAATTACACCAAACAAATTTGCATAAAATGCCAAGCAGACCCACTACTTTAATATCAACATTTTCTTAGCAAAAACCCAAAAAAGTTTACCTTTGTATTCCTTATTCATGATTCTAATGACACAAAGTAGTCTTGTTGTTGGCACGTATAAACTAAAGTTAGAAGGATACAATGTTGAAGTAGCTTCAAAAAGATCGTCCGAAGGACATGATATGCTCAAGTTGAAGGAGCTTTGAGATTCATTACCATAGTCGAGAATGGGCTCATATTCAATCTTCTAAAGATTGAAGATGATCCCATTCCTAAGTGTAGTAATGAATCTATAACCTTGACACCCATCTCTTTCTAGACTTGCACACAAGCTTCAGAATACTAATGACACAATTCATTTGTCTGTACTATTGGAGCAAAAATACTACTGTAGAATCCAAAAAAGTTAGGCCAAATAGGTAGATTATAGAATCATGAAATTGTGAACAATTACACACACACAAGAAGAATAATACCTTGAAGCACTACTAATCAAATCTTCATTAACAGGTGGGCAACTTAAAAAAATCAAGCATGTCGACTCTGAGAGGTCTTGATTAAAGAGGGCCGCTGAACTGCATCCTGGGTGAGCCAAAGCAATAAATATATTAGACTGAGAATATCCAACATTTGCATATAGAGCAGCTGCAACAGCAACTTCCATATCGAACACATGAATAAACTATTGAAATGCTAAAAAGTATATGACCTCATCTCTGTGGTAATCATATTATGGTTTTGCTGCTGTTTGGAGGACAATAAGACTTAGTCAATGTTAACATATTATAAAGTTGCTTTAGGAACAATGTGCAAATTTTACAATTTATACAACTATACCTCAAAAACCTATTCATATGTCTTTTGTCAGTTGATGATATGGAAAAATGAAGTAGTTCACAATAACAGTAAATAATGGAATCATATTCACAGTAATCATCCACAACACATGGGTTCAAAATAACAAATAGTTTAGATTATTGGCAATTTAGGCAAGAACATCCTTTTATTTGTATCCAAACATGATGGGTGAAGTAACGAAACATACCTTGAGTAACAGGGTCACTAACTTTCCACACAAACTAGGTATAGTAAGAAGGGTTAGTGAACCCATGTCATTCCTTTCCATATACATTCATTAGTCATAAACTTGTATATACATTATACACAATTGAGGTGAAGCATCAAATCCGATAATTGAAATCACAACCGAACTATGATAATATTGTGAACAAGTGATTGCAATCTAGAAGGCACATATCCATCCTATAATTACATCATATCAGAATGAACTTCATATCATACTTCCATCACAATTCAATTATGAAATATAACATGCAACACCATGTCTGATTAGATTGCTTCAAGGAGATATTTGATCAAGGATGAAATGAATGATTGCACTTGGTGTGCACATTACAGAATAGAGACAGTCTTGTGAAATATAAAACTAAAAATAAAATATGCAAATCCACTTGGCTTAAATTGGAACTATCGGCTTACAACTCCAAAACACATCTTCAAAACACTAAATGAAGATTAGAACTATAGGCTATGGTTGGGTAACTTTTACTACAGTGCCAAGTTGCAAATAACAAAAAAATACTGTTACTTTTGGGCTTTCTGAAAAAGGTGTGGGGTATGAAAGTAAGGGTGCTTAAATTGTCTCGTAGAGCATGAACAGGCAGATTTCAGTTGTGGAGACATCCATTCCAAACTATTTTCTTTATTTTTGACTTACCTATCTAGATTGCTAAAACTCAAAGCTCCTAACCCATTATAAATAGTTACCCATTCCTAACTCAGAGCTCGTAACTCGAAGTTCATCCATACGTTCTAATTCTACCAAATGATGTTAAGACACTAATAAGGCCAAATACATTATAGACAAATTAAGCACTGATTTTTTCTGTGTGAGCAAATACCTAGGATGGATCATGGAAGTAGTTGATAAATTAAGCTTCCCTATTTTTTCCTATTTTCTAAGCATCGTTGCCCCAAAAAGTTCATGAATGGGAAACTGAGCATAAGTTGAGTCAAGAAGATGCCAATTCCTAATTTACTTCACATATAATACTAGTGATCGCACCATGAGGTGCAATGGGTGCGCTGAAATGTACCAGTGTTTTACAAATTAAAAAATGGAAGTCATTTGCAATTTTATTTTACTATGGAAATGCATTGTCATCTCTTAGGTGGCACCATTTCAGGCACTCACATTTATCAGACTTGCAACATATTTCTACATTGACAATTTTAGATTGTACTCATTTATGTTAATATTTTATATTAGTGGACATGATTCTTTGCCTAAATGGAACTTACAACATATTGGGAGTTCATTTTGTTAGAAATGTCACCGTACAAGTAAATTGCTACTATGCATTCCTTTCACCTGTTGAATCAGGTTCTTCTCAAAGAAGTCTATTTGAGCTGTGTCATTTACTATTGAAGATAATCTATATGGAGATTTTAAGAAATTATAATAGGCACCATTTGAGGAGGAGAATTAATGTGTATGAACATTTATAGAGAAAATCAATGAATATGTTGCTTGGGAAGAAATCATGTGCCTGAGTGCTGCAACACGTGCCAATAACAAGTGGAGGAACTAATTTAACATGAACTATCAAACAACTCATTCTATTAAAGCTAATACATTTTGTACTTTATGTGCTAGATATCATTGAAGGAATATAAATATGGTAGTAATAATGTCTGATATCTAATTATGATGCATACAATATGTTTTATATGGAAATTGTAATGTTTGATATGCAATCAAAGTATACAATGAAAGATGAGTTCTATCACCTGCACTGATAGATCAATTATGATATCTATGATTTATAATGGAAATACAAAATTGATATTTATTGCTTATAGAACTCTGCGATATCTGATATATCTATAACATTATGTAGTGGAAAGTAATTGATTAGAACTTAGAAGCAATTAGTGTTGTCTGGTATCGACGAATGTTTGCAATTCAAGGGATGCTTTCTCTATATACAACCTAACTGTGTCATCCCTTAGATGTCATCTTTAATATATGCGATTCACAATTGCACCAGTAAGTTGATCAGGCTGTTGGCTCTAAAAAGAGCATATCTAAGATGATAAGAAAAAGAAGTAATATGTACTTGGTTATGATGAAATGAAAGATGAGATTCGCATCCTATATCTTATGTTGAAGATGATAGGACACGTTGGAAGTGACACACCTCCCTTCATAGTTAATCATACCACCTCTTTCAAAAGTTAATCCTAGTTGCCGGTTCGGATTTTGGTTTTGGTTTGGGTTTGAGATTCGGGTTCCAAATTTGTTCAATTTTTTGGGGATCTGGTTCGGATTCATTTTGGGTTCGTAAAACACTATGCTAATATTAAAGAAACATAGAAAAATACACCACCATATCAATTTTTCCATTCAAAAACAATAATGTGAACATTAATAATCAACCATCATCAATTAAGATTAAATATCATCAAGAAAATCATCATCATTCATCTGTTTCAAATCAGAAGCACAAAATGTAACATTATGGGCCCATTTAAAGTCAATGTTGTGATTGTTTCCATATTGTAAGATTCACACATTAATTATCATATTGGATGATTCAAAGAATCCAGCTTTGGATTGGGCTGGATGAAGCCGAGAAAGTAGGCTTTGGATTACAGCTTATTAAATTGGTTATCAATTTATGTTCCAAGTTTATTACATTACAACATTGGCATCAAAGACTGTTATGAGAACATTTCCTATTATTTGAATACAGTGTCAATAACACAATCTTTAAGAGGCTCAATCTTTTTCTATAATTAAAGACTTTATTGGAAAATAGCAATCATTACAAAAATCCTCATTTGAGATTTAGAATACTACTTTGATGATAAGCCTGAGGCTTTTGTGACCTAGACCAACACACAAGCTGATGTAATAAGATGGTCACATAGTAAGGAGAAGAAAGAGGATCAAAAGTTCAGAGTTACTAACTCGAAAAACTTAAAAATGATCCCCTTGAGGTCTTGTATGAGGGACTCTCATGCACATTAAAAACTACACATGCACCCATATAGGTAAAACTTCAAAAGATGAAAATAAAAAGCCTGCATGCAATTTGGCAGGCACTCCATGTGGGAACTGTTAGTTAAATGACACAATTCCCATCAAAACATGAAAACTTACCTACTAATTATTAAGAAGCAACACTTTGAAAACAAAACTCAAGGGGCATATGGGAAAGTGATGAGAGGATATTGGATCTAGCAGATGAGATCCAACTTTAGGATATGTCCTAACGATTTCTACTTCTCATCCACTGAAGAAAAGTATGTCTAATAGTAACAATGTATGTCATTTGGTAAGCCAATAGAATTGCTAGAAGTCTTCACAATCTACTCCTTCCATGCTACAAGGCTTTTGAATGATCTCTTTCAATGCCTTATCAATGGCTTCTCTTGCCTATTTGCCCTTGGATAGTTAAAAGCCTGATGGTGAGTGGAAGATACAAAACTCTACTATTGCTACTCTAATAACAAGGTTAAGAAATGACACCCACAACCATTTGTTGTCTGTTTCATAATCCTAAATATAATTAAAATTGGTTCATACAAACTTCCATTGTATTTACCTATTTTCAATGGTCCAATTTTGAAAAAGCTACTCTTGGTTCAATTGAGAAGTTCAAAAGGGCATAAAGTGTTTTAAGTACTTTCTAACTCTCCAGCACACATCACAACCTGTCAGGCACTATTTGACACCCTACTATACTGATGCCCACCAAGATCTTGCTTGCAGTACTTTATGTTGCATCATGTCTATATATATTCCATCTGTACATATTGAAATATAAAAACAAAAACAATGACAATGAAAATAATTGGATGACACATAGTAGAAAAAGGCCTGATTTGGGGAAGACTCTCTGACAGTAGACAACTGAATATAGTAGGGCTTTATTAGCTCCTGCCTGGCCAAGGAAGAATGCCTTATAAATAGTATATACAAAAGCATGAGAAGAGAGTAAAAGAATATTTTCTAGGCAAACAAAATAGCATCCTTTCATTTTAAGATGATCAATAAAGGCATTCTTCCAGAGAGGGGCCAACTTGGTTCATTTTGAGTTTTTTTGGGTTTAACCCATAGGCATTACTACACCAAACTGGATCTCAAATAACCTTTATATCAAACCCAGATCCAGGGACTATGAGTGCCAAACTGATAACTTAGCTTTTTGTACAATCAAATCAACATATTAAAGACATAAAGCCATTTGTACAAGGGTGATATTTCCTCAAGTTTTCTTTGTTGCCAGATTCCTTTAGATAAAGATAGCTACTGTAAAGAAGTGGATAGATTCACCCAAGAATCTCTCCTGTAAATGGAATTCATTCTCAATTTTGGAAGGATAATTTCACAAATATTGTAATGTAAACTTATAAAATTAGTTCATCTAGACACAAAACCAACAAATGTCTTCCAAATCTTATGAGAGAGAACAAAAAAAAATGATCAGGAAATTGAAGTGGGTTATAGGATCAGACATTTCACATACATTTCCATGTAATTATTGGTCTAAAAGGTTGAGCCCTATCTTCCTTATGAGAGTAGTTTTGGTTTGGATAATAGTTTATAAAGCAAAAAAGCTATGTTGTGGATTGAATCCTTTGGTAGATACATATCCGAATTGGAGAAGATTATAGTGTCAGGTTTTATTATAAATGTTTTTTTTTTATTTGACTTCCATATCCTTGAATCTTGATCTTAATGTTTTGTTTTAATTTGTATTTTGATTATGTAGGTATAATGGGAGAGAATTGGGATATGTATAATTTATTTTGTTCCTCGTAAAATTGAGCTTCAAATGAGGTTTAGGGGTGGACCCAATATCCATTTGCATTGGATTTTTTGTAACGTTTACAGTTTTGGTAGGTTTGAATTGCATTTTGAATGGGTGTCATGGGTAGTGGCGGCATTGCTTCAAAAATCCAGAGGTGAGTCATTTTATCCAATTAGATTGGATTTGCTGAAATTTTTTAACATTCTAGTTGATTGGAAAATTATTTTATTCTTTTAGTTGTCATCTTTTCTTAGTTTTCAATCTTATCCTTATTAGACATGGTTTGTTACTCTTGTTATTTGAGACTTTCACTCCTTTATTAATATTGAATCTCTAGGTAATCATTTTTTGTGTCATTCCATTTTGCAATACCCCTGTCCCCGAGATGTTTTGGATATCTAGGCATTATATCAATCCTAGCCATGCATCCACATGGAATTTCATTTTAAGCCACTAAAATCTATATATTCAAAGATAATTAGTTTATGAGAAAATAGATACTAACAATATAATTACGTCGTGAGATTTATCCTTCTATGAAATACATAAATTCTAAAATCCTTGAACTTAGGAAAATTTGACATATCTATCTATGAAGGCTTCAAAGATAACTAAAAATATCGTGACTTTATCTTTGATGCCTTCAAAGATCACACAAAGTGAATTTTTTTTGAAGCCCTTGAAGATTACTGAAAATATTGTAAACTAATCTATGAATTCTTCAAAGATCAGTAAAAAATAATTGTAAATTTTGATCTATGAAGCCTCCAAACATGATCGGGATCTCAACGCTAAAGAACAATGTGGCTGCATCATAGATCATCTGCTGTAAAAAAAAAAAGCATGTTAACAAGGTTATAGCAGTATATTAGTTCATATTAAGGGTTCCAATATCTATCTTCATAAGTCACACAATATGATCATATCCCCCTTATTTAATTAATTTTCTATATCCATTAGGAATGATTTTTGAATTTTTATGTGCATTGATGAATTTTTGTGTGCATTGACTCTTTTCTAACAAAATGAATATGTTGAGAAATCTTTTCTAACAGTGCCTTATCAACCATGAACATGGTTGTGAGGTAATATGTTTGGTGTCCAACCTCAACAAAAATTGGTTCTGTAGAATAAGAGCATAGCATAATTTCATAAGCTATGTCAGCTTCTTCCCCTGCATGGTCTAAGAGGCTTGAAAATTATATTTGGAAAATAAATGTTGATGACAGTCCTTGTTAATTATAATCCACCTTTTCCTATTCTATTTAGAATAATATTTACTTTGTTAGATCTAATCTATTAGTATATCAAATAAGATTTGGGGACATTACATTGTGACAGAGGAGTGAATCTAAGTAAGCAAAAGACTAAAACTACACTAGCAACCAAAGTAGGTCATTGAGTTACAAGCTCAATCACAATCACAATCATGAGAAATAGCTCATGGATAGATGAATGAAAGGGGGTATATTTTTTGGATGATAATAGCTCACAGAGATCACAAATCAGACTTCACAGTCCATCAAGCTTGAGTTCCCTTCTAAAATCTCAATGTATCATACCTTGAATGCATAGGATTTGCAACACATAGATCAGAAAAATGGAGCAATTCCAATTTATAGATGAATAAGTTTAAGTTCATTTCCATCATCTTGGTGTATTAGACCCTTGATGTACAACAATATTAACTCATTGATCACATGACTCCAAGACTCCATAAATGTCCAAAATGATATAGGAGCTATTTTTGTTCTTCTCAACCATACATGAGCTTCAACATATTAGCAGTTTGGAGTCCAATAAACCTTTTGAAAGACTCACATAGTATCTTGACACTGTTTGAATGCTTATGAAATTGCAGTGTCTACTCTAGAAAATATGATTTTTTGTTTGTGTTGAAACCTTAGAGTTGAGTTACGCATGATGGCCTTTTGTAAATACTGTGTGGGGGTGGTTTAGTGTGATAGGTGATGTTATAGAGTTTGGAAGAGTTAGCAAAGTTTATGTAGCAAGTTGATTAAGTGAAGTGGGTGCTCATACATAGGAAAACATCAATTGGCAATGAAGCGTGATATACATGTGGCAGAAATTGCTAAAGAGATTGCAAAGAAAAACTTTGTTCAAAATGACCTAATGGGTGTGATGGCTAAGATTGAGCAAAAAATGGTAGAAAAATGTGATAAGTACCTTGATTCCTTGCCTCTTCCTCAATTTATATCTCTTCTCCTAAATTGCTTATGCAGCTCCCCCGTGCGTGCTCCATAGAATCTTTGAAACCAGGGGAGATGAGAAAGATAGGAGAAAAGGCTTAGTGAATAGAGGCAAAGGCAGTAGTAGAGGCAGTGAAGGTGGATACAATTTCAAGATTGGATATAGATTCTGTTGACCTTGTTGCCCAAGTGTATTCAGATCCAAATCGAGATGCACATGCCCTACGAGCCATATACCTCCCACCCTCTGCATGCACCAACAAGCGCTAATCTACTACCTCTTAATTTAACAAAACAATGAAATGGGTGGCTGAAACCCTTTTTCATTTTAACATGTTCAACTAAGTGTTGGTCAAAATTTTGACCAACACGGGCATGGATTTAAAAAAAGAGAGATTTTTCCTTTCATATTCCAACCAATCTAAAACATTTTAATAGATGGTCAAAAATTTTGGTCAAAAAATGACCTCAAATGTACTAGTGAAGTCAAATGGATTCTAAGATATTTGAGAGGAACATCCAATAAGATTTTACACTTTGGGGGCTCTGCTACTTATTTACAGGGATATGTTGACTTAGATTTGGTAGGGGATATTGATACCAGGTAGAGTAGTAGAAATTATGTATTTACTATTGGTGGGGTAGCCGTGAGCTAGGTTTCTAGGTTACAGAAGGTTAATGCTTTATCCACTACAAAGGTAGAGTATGTTGCTACTATAGAGGCAGCCAAGGAGATGATATGGCTTAAGTTCTTCTTGGAAGAATTGGGACACCCTCATAGGGATAATTATTTATTTACAGATAGCCAGAGTGCCATTCATCTTGCAAAGAATTTAGCTCTGCATTTCAAGACAAAACACATACAGTTGCGGTACCATTTCATTCAGCCAATTTTGGATGATGGACAGTTAAAGCTTGACAAGATACATTTAGATGAAAATCCAATAAATATGTTTACAAAGGTAGTGACAAGGGAGAAGTTGAATTCCTCTTCAATTTTGGTTGGTCTTCTAGACTAAATAGAATAAAAGAACAATAGAGTCTAGGGTGGTTTGATCTAGTGGGAGCCCCATGTAGTAGCGATATTGCTACAGGATCAGTCTCCAAGTGGGAGATTGTTGTCTAGTGTGGAGTTTGATCAGTCCCCAAGTGGGAGATTATTAATTTGTGGTGACTGATTAGGGAAGTACTGTACATACTTCATAAATTCTTTGAGGTCCAAGGCATCGGCCCGAAAAAAAATAAAAATTGGGCTACTATTCACCAATGGCACAAAATTTTGGGCTACTATTCACTATTTGGCTATTGCTTATATTTTCCAATTTATGGCCAACATATTTTAACCCTAAAGCAGAAAAAATACTTGTATAAAAGGGCTTAGGATTAGGGATTGTTTTATTAGGTGTGATGTAAAAATTGGTTCTTACAATAGTATTGAGTTGTAAGGGATTACAAATTGTAATCAGGTTGTAATCATTGGATCATAATAATATTGGACTTGTTATTTGGTGGATGTAGGCCAGGGATTCGGTGAACCATGTTAAATCTTGGTGTCTTGTGTTCTTTTCTGTGAGATCTATTATTTTCTGATATTGTTTATATTTGCATGTAATTGTTATGTTTGTCTATGGTTTAATCCTAACACTTATCATTCAATGTTCACTTGTATTCTCAGATTTGCAAATGAATACATCACAAAATTGACACAAGGGCTAATTGGACCAAATGCAAAATAACATAACTCTAAAAATTAAAAGGACTGTGGACCATCCTCTAGCCTTGGGAACTCACTTATATATTGTGAGATGGAACAAGCTACTAACATAGAGGGAAATGACAACTGTCCTTAGAAAAAAAAATTTACAAAAGGACAAAATCTATCACTATCACAAAAAGACAAAACTTTGGTACTTCCTTGCATCTTTTCAATAGAATGTCTTCATCATTCATCTTCTCATGGTAGGACCAATTCTATTGCAACAATTATTTCTTGATCTTTTGTATTTGATAATTGGTTCACTTGCACTTATTTTTCTTCTAACTATGGGGTTGCTTGATTTTCACTTGATGTGTCATGTTCGCTAATCTTCTACCATGCCATCAATTTGGGCTGTCGTGTCCACAATTGCAATTGGTTGTTCTTCATTGTCGACAGTTTCTGCTTTAACAACTTCTTGCAATAGTTGTATTATTGGTGAGTAGTCAATTACCCACTTGTCAAACAGTATATCATTAGGCCAATTGAAATGTAAAATTTATATCTCCCTTAATACAATTCTCCCAGTCTTTCTTATTTCTTGAAAATCTCATTTAAAAGAATCAAAAAATACTTGTACTTGTACTATCTCGTCTGTGGTTCTAGAAAACCAAATATACTTTTCATCATTCATAACTATGTTAAGCATGATGCTCATTAATTAATTTAATTCTTTAGCCCATTCCTCTTTTCCCCTTATATGGCGTATAGTTTTGATCACATGAGGAAAAAGATTAAAATTCTTGCCCAAATACTTAATGAAGCAATTATTTATCTTTCTCTGTAATAAATTTCTCTTATGATAAAATTCCAAAAGGTCATGAACTTGATCAAAATTCCTCTCCACATGTTCATTAGAAAAGTCTATAACATGACAACAAAGGGTTGTAATGATATATACTCTACTAATCCATCTGTCCACCATTGGCCTTAAGGCTGCCTCATTTTTCATCAACTCATTCCATATCTTGGTTAATTTTGATAAATCTAGGTAAAATGAAGGTCAGCCAACTCTATCCACTAGATACAAAATTGTATCTTTGATTCCGTCTTCATGCTTAATGCACAATTCTACATGCATTGCATATAATTTTGTCTTTTCATCTTCTAACTCCTCAGCTATATAGAGTTCGGGTTCTTGTGGGGTATCGGTATATTCTATAATTAGGATGGTGTTGAAGGGTGGTATTGGAGGATGAGAAGGATAGGCAATCCTAAGCTAACTAGGTTGTGTCCCTACCTTTCCTTTCCCCAATTGTCTCTCCATTAGAGCAATTGTACCTTCCAGTTGATCTATCTTCCTTCCTCTTTATTCATATGCATCCAAAACCCTCTCAAATTTATTATTTAATTCAAAGAAATTATTCTTGTCCTTGGCAGAAACTATAACTCCAAAATCAACCATTTCTTTGGTCATTCGGGCAACTCTGTCACTATCCACTTCATCTACCTTATAAACCATGAGACTGCCTATGTGCTCAAAATTTGAGACCTCTTGAATTCTGGCTTTGTCTCTTTTTTGGATATACCATATTACCAAGGCTTGATGATCATCACTATATTTTGACTCTTTAAGGGTCTGCAAGACTTCCTCCTTAGTCTTAAACTGGGTGTCATTTTCCTTTCTCACTATATCAAAAATCATTGCATTACCAATGCCCCATTCTAGTAGTATCAAAACCCATGAGTCTTTTATTAGTTTCCTTACCCCTTCAGGGGTTATTTGTGAAAAACTCTTCTATGAGATTATCTTTGACCTCTTCTTCAATTTTAGAGTCCTATCTATCAGGTTGCTCTGTGTTAAACTTTTTGCACCTCGTCTCAAAATCGCTAATATTTCATCTAAAAATTTATGAGAAGCCTATTCTATTATAGGGTCAATTTCTTTACCTTGATAGTCTCCCACAGTGAGGGCTAATGATGGCATAGGAGGCTCTTCAAGCACTCCTTCTATTTATGTAGTAGTTATAAAAACATTTCTCTCACCTCCTACCTATTTCAATTTCTTCCTTAAGAAGTCCTCATCATCTATTCAAATAGGGGTCTGAGAGGGAGAATAATCTTCCACCCTAGAAGAGGAAGCCTATTCTAGTTTTTGTTTCTTAGCAGCAAGATCAATAGGTGGGCTTTCTAAAATTTATCTTTTATAAAGAGGCACAGGTTGTACATTCTTTGCTACCACATACCCAGGTCTCTTTTGCAGTGTATATTGGCTTGGGTTCATGATTACTCTACTAACCAATGCATTCTCTACCTCAATTGCCTTATCTGAAATATCTTGAGCCAGGATTGCTTTCTTCTCATTTAGAGTTTGCATAAAACTAGCAAAGTTGTTCATTAGCATATCCATTTTAGCACCCCAATATTTCTTATCAGCAATGGGATTATACTTTGGTTCAAAAGAATTGAAAAATTCAAGCACCTTATAACTATATACTTTCCATTTTTCTTTTTTGACCTCTTGTTCTTGTAGTGAAAAATGATTTCTTTAGATCTGCCAATCAACTCCTTTTCTTCTAACACTCCTATCTATCATAAGAGCTCTGTAATCCCTACATTCAAAGGCACCTACTAGAAAATACATGTGGTTTTCCAAGGAAGCCATATACTTTGAATATAGTAAAGACTGCATATGGGATAATATCTCTCCATTATGGCTTGCCTTCAGTCCTTTAGCAATATCCCTTGGTCTAATTAATTCCAACAAAGACTGAGGTATCGTAGGGTTATCTCTAGTTAATAGAATTATGAGTTTGGAAGAAAAATACCTATCAAACCTGACAAAGCTAGCATCAATAACCTCCCATGTCATTTCTACACTCCACAACTGAACAAGGAGCTTTTCTCCATCTTTCTCTAGCTCTAGATTCATTTCCTTGGAGAAAAAGGTGACACCCTTGTATAGACACATATACATCAACATAGAGTACCAGGAAAAAGGTTTTTCTACTTTTCCCTTACTAATACCTATCAATCCACTATGAATTTCCTCTATTAAATATGTGGCAAAATAAAAAATTGATCTCATGTCATATTGCAATGTTTGAGAAATGATAAACACAATAGATCCTTGGATTTGATCTTGTTCATCCATTCCAAATATTTTGCAAAAAATAGAGTGCTTGAGCCCTAGGATTAAAATACTTCCTTAACAATGGCTCTGGAGTATTCACTATTACTAATGATAACTAAACTATCTTAACAAAATTTTCTTGTAGTAGCCCACCTCTTAGATGTACTTTCTAAGTATCATACCTAGCTTGAAAATCTTCCAAGTCAATCTTCTCATGAACTGCATGGTTAGGGTTCAAACTGAAGACTTCTTTAATTATCTCTCATGAAACCTTGAAAAGGTTATCCCCAACATGATTTTTTACTATCCTTGAAATAGGGTCATACCTCTTTTCTATCATAGGCAATAGATTATGGTTGAAGAAAATCCCTAGGACAACCAACTTGCCAATATCAAACTCCCACATATTGCTTAAAGGAGTAGCATGCTTTCTTTTAGAGAACCATTTGTGAAAAAGCTCTAAACCCCCGACAGATGTCTCAGAATCCCTAAACCAATTTTCCTTATGATAGAAACCCTCACTAACCATAACCTAGGGTTTTTTGGAATCAATTCTTTTCCTTTGGACAACTCATTAGTAGATTGTGACAATTGTTCTAGAAAAATCATCATGCACATCCCTTAGTTGGTAATCTACCTATCCCAAAAAATCCCTTCATGGAGGCATCATATCTATATTGTCTCAATATAACTACAATTGCTCAATTAACCAGAGATTTTAGCACTTAACTAGAAAAAAATATTTCCTTGACTAAAAGCTCTGTCTACAATAACTCAGAGCTTTAAGAAAATGTATTTTTAGCTCTGAAAATTTTTGCACTCTAAGAATTCTATAACTTGTTATTCAATAATGAGAGAAAATGCAAATTTTATGGAAATTGGTTCCACACGAATTCATATTGATCAGAGTTAATGTTCTAACAATCATATTTTAAATCGCACCACAAAATTTGAACCCTAGCCATCAATTTCTGCAAAATTAGATGATCAATCTTTAAAAAATAAAAGCTATGTTACCCTTTTGGAAATAGGACATGTGTCAAAACCTCACTTCCCTACTTTGGTTAAAAATTGATCACCTTCATAATGTAGGGAAGCTATATTTGTCGATCTTAATCTTGATCGATGATCCTAAGTGATCCTTATTAATATTGCATTCACTCTAAAATTTTGGGCCCACTAATCTAACTCAACATCCACCTTTTCTTACACAATGTACCTCTAGAAAATCAAGATAAATCATTTGACACATTTTTGAACTCAACATTACTTGGCAACCCTACATAAAATAGCTGCCCCCACCATGTCCACATGTCACAACCTCGCTTCCTTGCATTCATTAAACTTTAGACACTTTCGTAATGCGGGGATGCGAGAAGTGTTGATCCTTTTTTAATCAACGGTTCAATAAATTTTACCTTCGTCTGTCCTTGTCATTAGTTTAAAGAAAACAGAGAACATCAACCTATCATTTGTTTTGATAACTCCTTTTTGTGGCCCACTAACTAAAAATTATTCCCACTTACTCCATGTGTCACAATGTCACTTCCTTGCTTTGGTTAAAACTCAAGCATTTTTAGAATGTGAGGAAGCAATGATCGTCGATCATTTTAAGATCTAACAGTCATGAACTTGCATGATATACAATGATTCAAAAATATAGAATAAGACCGACAAGGATAGGTGTCGCAACCGTGCTTCCTCACTTTGTTTAAAGTTTTGATATTTTTAGAATGTTAGCATAAGCCCATCATTGATCTTCTTTTGATCGACAATCAATGAACTAAACTCAAAAAAGATTAAGGCTTTCAAAATAATGCTAGACAAATTAATTTAAGGTAAACACATGGTTAAGAAGGAAGTACATGATAGTGAAAAAGGACTTTTCATGAAAATCAAAAGACTGTGCAAAATCACATAATAAAGGGCTTATTCCAAAAGTATTTTAGGGCTTACAAAATATTTCCCATGTGTATTTGAAAATATGAACAAATACAACCCCCTTTTTTGAGACTTAGGAAGAAAAAACACTAGGGAACACAAAATAGGGATTTTTATCTAGGGAAAACATCAATTTGAAAACACATAACCCCTAATTTTGATAAGTAACTGGGTTTTTCACTGGGATTTTGTAGAAATTCTAAAAAGTGAAAAACTAGGCCAACACCCTCTACAAAGAAAAAAGTACACAGACAACTCCAACACCTCCCCAATTATTAGGATGGGTATCTTAGGTCAAATCAAGGTGGATTCAAAAGGTTTCAACCAATATTTGGTTCCCAAGTAACATCCAACACCCAAATCCCTTAAACTATCCTAGAGGCCTAATTGATTTCCTAATAGCCCTGCAAAAACACAAAACTGAACTTTCCTCTTAAAATTTCCAAAATACTCCCCAAACAAATGGTGAATTTAGATACCCTTTACTCCATAGTACAACATTGTTGGAAATATAAGAGGAGTAACTGAGAGGGGACGGGTAAATCAGTTACTACTAAAATAAATCCTAGATCCCTTCGATGTCAGTACACAAATGCAAACTAACAATTGAATATTGTTGAAGCTCAGTAAATACACAAACAAATGTTGTAACTCAGTAAGTACTTGGTAAATGCTTAGCATATAAAATTTAGATGTTGTTGGTGATTACCATTATTTTAACTTAGTTGCAAACACATAATAGAAAATAGCATGAACACATTTAACACTAGGATTTAACATGAAAACTCAATTTGAGAAAAACCACCAATTGCAACTAATTATTAATTTCACTCTTCTGAAGTGAGCCCTATTAGGAGCCAACCCTATTAAAGGTTAAAAAACACACTATTAGGTTTGACCCTATTAAAGGATTTAATCACCTTGTTAGCAGTGGCCTTGTTAGAGGTCTTTAGACAATTCAATAGAGCTACCACCTTGTTAGAGGATTTGCAAATAGCTGTTAAGCCAACTTTATTAAGAGATTTAGACCATTTCTTCAATGGTTAGAGAGTAACAATGAGCTTACCTGATTTGAATGCAACTAATTTGCTAATTATAGATCTCTATTCTGGCTTGTACTTGATCCTTCCTAATCTAATATAGCTTTTCTGCTTCACAAGGATATTTGGCTTATCCTTCAAATTTGCTTCCTCTTCTCATCATTAAATCTTCAATAACATCTTCATGCATTACATCCACCTCATACTTTGAAATCAAAAACTTGAACTTATACTTATATCTTCCACTTTGTCAAGTAAGGTCAAATACAACTTAGAATAATTAATATTCATCAACTTAGTTGGCTAGAATTAATAGATAAATCAATTAAGTTTAATATACCAAAATAAGAAAATCCTTCATTAGCTGACCTAGCTTGATACTCACAAATGATTTCCTTTGTTAACCAACAAAAGCTCAGTTAACACTACAAACTCATAAAAAAAATTTGGCAACTGAGTGAGCTCGGTTAGCACTAGTTCCATCTAGCTTTCCTTCATTAACCGAGTGAGCTCGATTAACACTCACCTTCTACATGTTTTTCTTCAATGCCTGAGTGAACTTGGTAAACATTGCCTTTTGGACTAGGAAATCATAGGAATGCTAAGTAGACATAAAAAAATGTCTTTACTGCCCAAGTGAGCTTAGCATATACTGCCTGATAATGATATGACATTTGTGTAACATCAAATACAATAAAAAATTAATCAATTTTATTCAATAATCTCCCTCTTTGGCATTGATGACAACACAACATGTCATAGCACAAGGAAATTTTGGATTTAGACTTGAGAACTGCCTCTGTCAGTATGAGCTCTTCCTTCCACTGGATCCTTCTTCTATTTGCAACAACTTTTTCCAAGCTCATTTAGAATTTTCTCCCTCTTACAGAAAATTTCTCCCTCTTTGGTTCCTTACTTTATTTTGGTTCCAAAAAAAAAATTAGAGATATGATATGATAGTAAACTTCTCCCTCTTTGACAACACATGCGAAAGATAACAATTTTGTTAATACCAATGTACCTTAAGTACTGATTCATTTGCAATATGTCTTTGCCAATTCTACACCAATTGATTGATCTTCAACAAGTTCTAGTTGATGCATCACTAAACTTTTTTTAGTAAACTTTAGATAGGGGAATGACCCCTAGCTTATCTCTTAGATACAAAAATGCATCCTTAGGTAATGGCTTGGTGAATATGTCTACAATCTGTTCCTTAGTATTAACATATTCCAATTTGACTTCTTTTTCTTTCACCAATTCTCTTAAAAAGTGATATTTTATTGCAATGTGCCTTGTTTTTGTATGCATCACTAGATTCTTTGATATATTGATTGCACTAGTGTTATCACAGTATATGACTATTGGATCTTCGATCTCTATCTTCATTCCTTCCAACAATTGTTTGAACCAAACAATGTTAGAACAATTAACTGCTACTACCACATATTTTTCTTCTTGCTTGTCCAAGACACTAGTGTTTTACCAAGAAAGAATGCTCCACCACTAGTGCTTTTTCTATCATCAATACTATTAGGATAAACCACTGATAGAAATAAAAACTACATGCAAATATAACCAACAATAGAAAAAATAATAGATCACATAGAAATGAACAAAAGGCACCAAGATTTAACGTGGTCCACCCAATCCCAGGGCTACGTGCACCAAACAGCAAGTCTGATCTTATTACAATCCAGTGATTACAACTTGATTACAGTCTGTAATCCCTTACAACTCAATACCGCTACAAGAAGAAATTTTGCATTACAACATAATGAAAAATTCCTAACCCTAAACCCTTTTATATAAGTATTTTATCCATTTTAGGGTTACAACATGTTGGCCATATGTTAGCTACAACATCAGCCACGAACCAAACCCCACTAATTATGAAGTATGTACAGTACTTTCCTGATCAGTCACCATAATCTAACAATCTCCCACTTGGGGATTGATCAGGCTCCACACTAAACAACAATCTCCCACTTAGAGACTGATCCTATAGAAATACCACTACCACATGGGGCTCCCACTGGATCAAACCACCTTGGACTCTACTATTCTTTTATTCATGTTCAGTCTAGAAGACCAAACGAAGCTGAAGAGGAGTTCAGCTTCTCCCTTGTTACAACCTTTGTCAACATATCTACTAGATTGTCATTTGTATGGATATTCTCCAGCTTTAACTGTCCATCCTCCAAAACTGACCGAATGAAATGGTACCGCAACTATATGTGTTTGGTCTTAGAATGCAGAGCTAAATTCTTTGCAAGATGAATGACACTCTAGCTATATGTGAACAAATAATTATCCTTCTGAGGATGTCCCAATTCTTCTAAGAAGAACTGAAGCCATATCATGTCCTTGGCTACCTCTATAGCAGTAACATACTCTGCCTCTGTAGTGGATAGAGCATTAATCTTTTGTAACCTAGAAACTCAGCTCACGACTGCCCCATCAATAGTAAAGACATAACTTGTAGTACTCCGCCTGGTATCAATATCCCCTACCAAATTTAAGTCAACATAGCCCTATAAATCAGTAGTAGAGCCCCCAAAGTGTAAACACTTATTGGATGTTCCTCTCAAATATCTGAGAATCCACTTGACAACAGTCCAATGCTCAAATCCTGGATGACTCATATACTTGCTAACAACTCCCACTTCATGTGCAATATTTGGCCTAGTACATACCATAGCATACATTAAGCTTCCTACAGCTAAAGCATAGGGTAGCTTGGACATCTTATCTTCCTCTTCTTGTGTCTTAGGACACATCTCCTTAGTCAACTTCAAATGACCAGGTAAAGGTGTGCTGACAGCTTTAGCATTCTCCATAGAGAAACGTCACAACACCTTCTCAACATAATCTGCCTGAGATAGCATCAATGTTCTGTTCTTCCTATCTCTACAAATCTTCATACCAAGGATTTGTTTTGCTGCCCCCAAATCTTTTATAGAAAATGCACGTGCTAACTGGCATTTCAGCCCTTTAATATGATCCATGTTAGACCCAGCTACAAGCATATCATCGACATATAAACATAAAATAATGTAGCTATCATCATCCAACCTCTTAAAATAAACACAGTAATCTGAATGACAGCTATTATATCCATGCTAATGCATAAAACTATCAAATTTCAGATACCATTGTCGAGGTGCTTGCTTCAAGCTATATAAACTTTTCTTCAATTTGCAAACTATGTTCTCCTTACCTTTGACCTCAAAACCCTGTGGCTGAGCCATATATATTTCTTCATCCAAATCACCATGAAGAAAGGTTGTTTTAACATCCAACTACTCTAAATGAAAATCTTCAATAGCCACAATACTTAAAACAATACAAATAGAAGTCATTTTAACAACAGGAGAAAATATCTCATCAAAATCAATTCCCTTTTTTTGTGCAAATCCTTTTACAACTAACTTGGCCTTAAATATTTTCTGACCTCCTTCCTCTTCTTTCAACCTATAAACCCACTTATTTTGTAAAACCTCTTTACCTGCAGGCAACTTGCATAGATCCCATGTCTTATTCTTGAGCAAAGAGTCCATTTCATCTTTCATTGTAGACTCCCACCGAATCTTAATATCCACCTGCACAGCTTCATCATAACTTTCAGGTTCACCAGCATCAGTAAGTAAAATAGAATACAAAGAGGGAGAAAACCTTTGTGGAGGTCTAATTGCCTCGTTGACCATCTAACATTCACTGGTGTGTGTGGTATTTTTTGTTGCAGTTGTTGCACATCACGAGGAATGGCTCGAACATCAACTTTTGGAGTATCATCTAGCACTACATAATCATCTTCTTTCTTCTCATGTTGTTGCAATGGATCTTTGTACAACACTTTCTCATTAAATATGACATCTCGGCTTCTTACAATTTTATGATTTTCAAAATCCCAAAGCCTATAACCAAATTAATTAATACCATATCCAAAAAAGACACATTTCTTTGATTTAGCTTCTAGCTTGGTTCTATTTTCAGAGTCTATATGAGCAAAAGCTTCACAATCAAAGGTCTTGAGAAAAGAATAACTCACCTTCTTACCAGTCCATGCTTCCTCTAGAATACCACAGCCCAAAGGAGTAGAGGGACCTCTATTAATCAAATATACTGCAGTATTGATAGCCTCTGCCCATATGTGTAAGGGCAACCCAACATGCAACCTCATGCTCCTTGCGCACTCCATTATAGTCCTGTTCATGTGTTCAACCACTCCATTTTCCTGCAAAGTCCTTGGAACAATTTTTTTTCTATGAATACCATTGGTGGAGCAATAATCTTCAAATTCATGACTACAATACTCACCACCATTATCAGATCTGAGACAGTTTAATTTCTTACCACTCTCATTTTCAACCAAGCATTTTCATTTCTTAAAAGTTTGAAATACATCAAATTTCTTTCTAAGGAAATAAGCTCATACTTTTCTAGTTGCTTCATTAGTAAATGTAACATAATAATGAGAACCACCAAGGGAAGATACCTGAGCTGGTCCCCATACATCTATATGCACAAGCTCTAATTTCTCCTTTTTATTTTCCTTCCCAGTCTTTACAAAACTCACTCTCTTTTGTTTTCCATACACACAACTTTCACAAAAATCCATATTAACACATTTTAGACTTGATAAAACTTTCTTTGAGTGAAGTAATTTCATACCTTGCTCACTCATGTGCCCAAGTCTGTTGTGCCACAGTGTTGTATCAGAATTTACAGCAACTATTTGTTCTCCCTACTCAATTGCAGCAATTATTCTTGAACATTCATTTTTCTCTGAAACAATCAAAGTAGCAGGAACAATATGACCTGTACAAAGGTATAAGGTGCCTACTTTCACACCTTTTGCTACTACAAGGGAACCTTTTGAAACCTTCCAATTTTTATCATTAAAAGTAACTACACAACGCTCATCACCGAGTTGTCCCGCTGAAATTAAATTCCTACTCAGCCTTGGAACATATCTTACCTCATGTAATAGCCAATGATTCCCATTCGGCAACTTAATTTTAATTTATCCCTTTCTAACAATTTGATAGGGTTCATTATCCCCCAAATAAACAAGCGCAAAATCCCCTTGGACATAATCAATGAAATAACCTCTATGAGGTGTAGCATGAAATGAAGCACCAAAATCTAAAACCCATGAATCATCAACACTTTCTAAAGATAGAAGCAAAACATCGTCTTTGGATTTGTTACTTACCACATTTTCCTCCTTGTCTCCATCTGATTTATCTCCTTCATTTTTCTTTCGATTCCAGCAATCCTTCTTTTTTTGCCCTGGTTTCCCATAGTACTAGCAATTGTTCAGTCCTCTTGATTGAGACCTCTTCCCTTTTGACTTTCCTCTTGATTTCCCATGATTTCCAGAGTTACTTCCTCTCTTAATCGTTCTGCCCCTGCTTTGTGCATTCAAAGCACTTCCTAATGTAGATCCACCTGAGGATTTCCTATGAGTTTCCTCACTCAAAAAAACACCGATCACATCATCATATTTTAGGGTACTAGATCTAGGAACAGAATTACTCAGATCCATTACCAAGCCATTCCAGCTTTCAGGTAAAGAACACAAAATCAAGAGAGCCCTAATTTCTTCATCAAAATTGATACCCATAGAATATAACTGACTAGTAATTGTATTAAACTCATTTAAATGATCTGCAACAGATCCACCTACTACCATTTTCATATTAAATAAATGTTTCATGAGAAATACATTGTTTGAAGTGGAGGGCTTTTCATACAATGTCGCTAGGGTTTTCATCAAATCTTCTGTCGTCTTTTCTTTTGTAATATTGAATGCCACCGATGGTGCCAAGCATAACTTAATGCTTTCGAGTGCCTTTCTATCCAAAAGATCCCATTCAGCATCTGACATAGTTCCCTGATTCTTAGCTTTGCCTTCCAACGACTTCCATAAATCCTCCTAATATAGATAGTCTTCCATTTGCATCTTCCATAACTGGAAGTTTTTCCCATTAAACCTGTCACCCCTAAGCTTACTCTCATCTGCCATCGCTCCCACTAGATAGCGAGACTCCCACTTAACCGTGAGACTTTCCTGCAGAGGATAACTAAAAGACAACCTCGCTCTGATACCACTTGTTAGGATAAACCGCAGACAGAAATAAAAACTACATGCAAATATAACCTATAACAAAAAAAATAACAGATCACACAGAAATGAACACAAGGAACCAAGATTTAACATGGTTCACCCAATCCCTAGGCTATCCCCACCAAACAGCAAGTTCGATCTTATTACAATCCAGTGATTACAACCTAATTATAGTCTGTAATCCCTTACAGCTCAATATCACTGCAAGAAGCAATTTTGCATCACAACATAATGAAAAATACCTAACCCTAAACCCTTTTATACAAGTATTTTATTTGTTTTAGGGTTACAACATGTTGGCCATATGTTGGCCATAATATGTCAGCTACAACATCGGCCATGACCCAAAAATTATGAATTCCTGATCAGTCACCATAATCTAACAAATACTTCATGCCCAATCAGCATTAGTAATTACTTTCAAGTCTAAATTGCTTCCAATTTTATACCATAAACCATAGTCTTCAGTACCTTTTAGATATCTTAAGATATCTCATGATTCTCTTGATTGCCATCATGTGATTTTCCTTAGGATTTACTAAGAATCTTGCCACTATTCCAACTGGTAAAGCAATATCAAGCCTTTTGTGTACTACATACTACAATTTTCTAATCATTGATCTGTATGTGGTCTAATCTACTTCTTTGGAATCATCATTTTTGGAGAGCTTATGTCTAGTAGACATAGGGGTTCCAACTGGTCTTGAATCTTCCATTCCAAACATTTTCAGTATTTCCTTGATATACTTAGATTGAGTGATGTAGATACCATTTTTGTTTTGTTGTATCTGTAATCCAACAAAGAATTTTATCTCACTAAACATGGACATCTCAAATTCTTTACTCATTTATTCATAAAATGCTTTGCAAAAATGTCATCATTTCCTATAAATAGAGTATCATCAACAAATATTTTTTGCCAACACAATCTTCTTGTCTAGTCCTTCCTTGATATACAGACTATTGTTATGATTTTTTCTTTGAAAGCCAATATGTATCAAGTAATTATGAAGAAGTATTTCACACCAAGCTCTAGGAGCTTGCTTGAGACCATATAATGCTTTGTGTAACTTGCAAACCATGTCTCTCTTGTTAGGATCTACAAAACCTTCCAATTGTCCAATGTAGACTTCTTCATCAAAAATTTCAATGAAGAATGTAGATTTGACATATGCTAGTAAGCTTTTGACACCTTCTAGTCTTGCTATAGGAGCAAAAGTCTCATCATAATCAATACCTTCTTCTTGAGAATAACCTTTGCTCACCAATCTTGCTTTGTTTCTTGAAACTTTTCCATCTTCATTCAGCTTATTTCTAAATACCCACTTTGTACCAATTATATTTTTATCCTTGGGTCTAGGAACAATATTCCAAGTTTTTTTCTTTTCTATTTGCTCTATCTCTTTATTCATTTCTTCAATACAATTTTCATTATCCAGAGCATCTTTAACACTTCTAAGTTCAAATTTAGCAAGTAAAGATGTACCTTTTAATTTACTTTTTGTCATTGTTCCATCATATTTGTCTCCAATGATCTGATCAGGTGCATGATACCTTTTGACATAGCTTCCTAACACAAGCTCTTTGGTGTTTGAATGAGTTCCACCATCTTCATCATGATTTTTAATTTCAAACTTGGGTCCTTCTATCTATGACTTGGGTCCATCCAGCTCAGTTTGAACTAGCTCGGTAGTCTCTGATTGTGACTTGGATCCTTCAGACTGTAACTTGGGTTGCACTATCTACAACTTGCTAACTTTTGGAGATTTTGGGGACTCGGGAGATAAAGCTTCCTTTCTTTTAGATAGATTTGGTAGGGTATTAGGTTCATAGTAAACAAATCTTCTATAATCTTCTGGCTCCTTGTTTCTTTCTTCTTCACTCTTTTCTACAAAATCATCAATTCTAACATGTGCACTTTCTAGAATTTTATGAGTAGACAAGTTCAAACATTTCTATGCTTTACTTCTACAAGAATATCCTAGGAATATGTCTTCATCACCTTTACATAAAATTTTCCTTTTCTAGATTTTTTAAGATATAACATTTGCTACCAAATATTTTCAAGTAACTTATAGTAGGTTTGTAGCCATACCATAGCTGATAAGGAGTTTTGTTTGAATATTTCTTCAACTATACTCTGTTCAAGGTGTGAACTACAATGCTGATAGCTTCCTTCTAGTATTTGAGAGCAAGCTTCTTTTCAATCATCAGGACTCTTGCACAATCCATGATAGATCTATTTCTTCTTTCAGCTATACCATTCTATTGTGGTGTACCAGGGGTTGATACTTGTCTTTTGATTCCTCTTCCAATAAAAAAATTATTGAATTCATTGGAGATGAATTCATCACCTCTATCTGATCTTAAGCATTTCAACCTCTTTCTAGTTTCCTTTTCCACTCTTGCCAAATATCACTTGAATTTTTGAAAGGCTTTTGACTTTTCTTTCAAATACATTACAATCATCATTCTAGAATAATCATCAACAAAAAGAATGAAAAACTTTTCTCCACTGTAATTCTATATTCCAATAGGTCGACATAAGTCTATATGAACAATTTCAAAGACTTCTTTTGACTGATTTTTTTTCTTTTGAAACTAGTCTTTTCCATCTTACCAATTTGGCAATTTTTGCATAATCCCATGGCAAGTTTGTTCAAACTAGGAATACATCTTACCTTTTATGTTTTCTTAACTTAATTAGATTATCAAAGTTTACATGACATAGCCTTTTGTGCCATAACCAACTTTCCTCTACTTGAGTAATAAAACATGAACAATCACTGAGATCAAGATAAAATAGATTACCTTTTGTTTGCTTGCCAGATCCAACTAGATTTCCTTTTCCATCCAGTAGTTTGGCCTATCCATTCATGAATTCTACCCTGAATCTAATGTTATTCAATTGTGCCACACTCAATAGAATGCTTTAGTCCTTCAACCCAATAAGAATTGTCACATACAAGTTCTTTAGTCAATGAAATACATTCTTTTCATTTTATGTTACAAGGTTCATTGTTTCCAAATCTCACACTACCTCCATCATAATATTCCATGTGCTCAAATTTTGTTTTAACTCCAGTCATATGATGTGAACAGCCACTGTCAATAATCCATGTATCATTTTTGCTAACATGAGAGATAAGTGCCATCTTATCTTCTTCATCATCAGATTCATCTTTCACAGCAATATATACCATTTCATCTTCACTATTATCAAAATTTTTAGCTATATAACAAGATTTCTTACCTTTTTCCTTGTAGTTCTTGTAGTTTTTGGAATCCTTCTTGCCTTTATTCTTATTTCTTTTCTTTTCATCTTTGATTTTCTTATTTGGACACCTAGCAGCAATGTGACCAACTTCTTCATAGGAAAAGCAAATAAGAGGAAATTTACCTTTGTACTTTCCTCTACCTTTGGAATACTTCCTTGCAAGTAGGGCTTCAACAATTTAAAGATCACTATTTGAACTTTCTTCTGATGTTCCTTCTTCTTCACTTCTTGATTGACTAGATTTTGATTTCTTACCTTTTTCTTTAAGTGAGATTTTAGCTTTAAAAGCAGGTTCAACAACCTTTTAACTAGGGATATAGTTATCAAAGTTATCTAACTTAAAAGTTGTCTATGTTTCAACTAGAGCATCCAAAGATATTTTCTTATTTGGATCACATCTCCTCTTGAATAGCAAACACACCAATTGCATAAATAGGAAGAAGAGTTCTAAGTACCTTTCTTACAACTATTTTTTCTTCATTGTCTCCTCTAGATGCCTTGATTGCACTTACACTTGTTTTGATCCTTTCCACATATTTTTCAATGTTCTCATCTTCTCTCATTTTCATTTGATCAAAATGACCTCTAAGACTTTCAGCCTTAGCTCTTCATACATTGTCATCTCCTCCATATATATCTTTTAGCTTGATCCACATCTCATTAGTTGTCTTGTAGTCTTTGACTTCATCAAATTCAACATAACTAAGAGAAAATGCAATATCAATCATCATGATGTTATGATTCTTCTTTTTAGCAATACATTCAACCGATAATGTTCTAGTGGGAGTCTTGTATTCAGTATCAAGATACTTGCATCCTAAGTCACTGATGGTAGCCAAGTGTAACCTCATGAGTCTTTGCCATGCTGCAAAATTGTCTTTGTTTAGCTTGGGAATCTCTATTTTGTAAGACATCTTGATCTTTGGCTCAGGTCCTTGAAACCTTTTATGCAAACACCAAACCCTCTAATACTGATTGTTGGAAATATAATTAGAGTAATTGAGAGGGGAGGGTGAATTAGTTATTACTAAAATAAATCCCAGATCCCTTAGATGTTAGTACACAGATGCAAATTAAAAACTGAATATTGTTGAAACTCAATAAATACACAAACAAATGTTGTAACTTGGTAAATACTCAGTAAATAATTAGCATATAAACTTTAGATTTTTTCAATGATTATCATTATTTTGACTTAGCTACAAACACATAATAGAAAATAGCATGAACACATTTGGCACCAAGATTTAATGTGAAAACCCAATTTGGGAAAAATCACCAATTGTAACCAGTTATTGTTTTCAGTCTTCTGAAGTGAGCCTTGTTAGGATCCAACCTTATTAAATATTACAAAACACACTATTAGGTGTGACCCTATTAAAAGATTTAACCACCCTATTAGGAGTAGCCTTGTTAAAGGCCTTTAGACAATTCAATAGAACTGCCACCTTGTTAGAGGACTTACAAATAGCTAATAAGACAACTTTTTAAAGATATTTAGATCACTGCTACAATGGTTAGAGAGTAACAATAAAATGACCTGATTTGAATGCAACTGATTTGTTGATTACAGATCTCTATCCTAGCTTGTACTTGATCCTTCATAATTGAATATAGTTTTTCTGCTTCAGAAGGATATTTTGCTTATCCTTCAAATTCGCTTCCTCTTCTTATCATTAAATCTTCAATAACATCTCCATGCATTATGTCCACCTCATACTTTGAAATCACAAACTTGACCTTATACTTATATCTTCCACTTTCTCAAGTCGGCTCAAATACAACTTAGAATAATTAATATTCATCACCTCAGTCGGCTAGAATTAATAGATAAATCAATTAAGCTTAACATGCCAAAATAAGAAAAGCCTTCGTTAGCTAACCCAGCTTGATAGAAACTAACTCAGAAACAATTTCCTTTGTTAACCACCAGAAGCTCGGTTAACACTAAAAACTTGCAAAAATCCTTTGGCAACCAAGTGAGCTTGGTTAGCACTAGTTCCATCCAAATTTCCTTCATTAACTAAGTGAGCTTGATTAACACTCCCCTTTTGCATACTTTTCTTTGACGCTCGAGTGAACTTAGTAGACATTTCCTTCTGGACTAGGAAATCATAAGAATGCTTAGTAGACATAGAAAACTGTCTTTACTGCTTGAGTGAGCTCAACATATACTGACTAATAATGATATGACATTTGTGTAACATCAAAGACAATACAAAATTAATCAATTGTATCCAACACAAGATATCAAAAGGGTTCCATGTGTTCCTTTGGACCATATCCTAATGTTACCATATTGTGGTTCAAAAATGCATGAAAAGAGTGCAATTTAACAAAGCAACTACATGTTTCTTTTATTCCAAGATCCCAAACTATGAATAGTCTCTCCTTGTGTTTTAAATGTTCCAAATCCAAAAGGAATTAGTCCCAAAACTTCTATAACCCCAAAAGCCCCAAATCAATCTCCTATAAACCCTCAAAGGTGGGGTTTTCTAAATCTCTTCCTTCCAAGAACCTTCAAACTCAATTGAAAGTTTTTTTTCCTTGTCTCCAACATACCAAAGCACTTCCAATCATTAAACACCAAACTCTAATGGCTAGAACTCATGTTGTTGCTCCATAGCCATGAATTTAGTGCCCTTTACTTCACAAAGTTCGATGGTGATCAACAATCCTTAGAAATTCCCAACAAAACATTATTAGATATGATTTCTACATACTGTTGTAAGATCATTCCATGAGCATCAAACTCCTACATTCATGGAATAATCAACACTTCAAGTAGAAACTCAAACTTGTTAATGAAACAATGAAACCCTTAAAGTAGCGACAACAAGCTTGAAAGGAATGATCTTCCCAAATCTCAGTACATTAGAAATTGATCAACAATATGAAAAAAGGCTTATGAGGTCATAAGACTACAAGAAATCAATGATATTCAAGCCACCATGCACCAAATACTTGAAAAATGAAGTTTTTATTAGCTCTCTTTACACAATCTCTACATTTGATCAATCCCAATACTGCTCTCTTCATACAATGTCTCAAACTTGACTTAATAGCATCCCTTAAAACTATTCCAACTAATTTGGATTGGTTTCAATCCTAGTTATGCCTAAAACTCATTAAATCTAGTTTCCTCACAAAATGGAACTAACTGTTGGGTTTCAAATATTTGAATTTCCCAACTTACAATTTATTGAATAAAACAACTAATTAACCCACTAAACTTTCCTATTAGGTCCTCAAGACCGATTCAACCAATCCTAAACCTTTCTAAGACTCCTAAGGACTACCCAATTAACTCCAATATTCCATTATGCCCATATTTCACTATCAAAGATCCTGAGGTCCTTAATAGGCCCTTTAGGATTCATTAAATTTTTATCATCTTTAAAGCCTTTTAAGGCCATGATTGGCTTCAATACATGCTAATTGATTGGTTTAAAGTTTTCATTGCCTCTGATCAATCTTACTTTGTCTTCTTTAGGGATCCTTGCATGTCCTGATGCTCTTGCATCACATGTGCTAGCCCAACAATGGAAGCCAAGGATGTAACCATGCATGTATTAGCATAGTCTCCCTATAAGGATCCTAAGTATCTACTGATACTGTTAATTTGGGCATCACTATATGATCAAAAATGTTATTAAGTATTGAAGCTAATAGTAACTTCTCCCATGTCTCCAAAAAATGTAGCATAGGTTCAAGGTCCCATGGTTCCTAGGGTTTTGTAGCGGCTATTCTCACTGCTAGAAGAACAACTTCAATGGAGAATTGAGTGTAAGGAATTAAAGAAGCAAGTTTTGCTTCTGTGTAAATGCCATAATCACGAGGCTCATTCCCTTGTAGAAGCCTCTACCATAGTGACATTACCTCTAAACCATGCGAAGGATGTTGAAGTGGCTCTCAACCTTGAAACACTCTTATAAGAAATGGAAAAGAAAATGTAGATGCAATACATATATTACTATTATTTATATATATGCATGTATTTATGTATGTATGTATATACATATATGTGTGTGTGTGTATGTATACATACATACACACGCATATGTGTGTGCCTATGTATGTATGTATGTATATATACAGAGAGATCTTGGCACAATAGAAAAATTGATCTAGCTGCATACATATTCCAGTATCCAAGTAATAAAATAGTAAAACTCAATCAACCTGTGCTAAGTGACTTACCTCAAGATCCTACACAAAAGTAATGCAGGCAAGGAAAAAAGGGCAAAGTTTTCCAGAAATTTTACAAAAACATATCATAGCAAATATTTTTAGAAAGAAGCAAGCCATAATCTAGTTAAATGGGTCTAGTTTTTGATTAGCAAGGATGATTACAAATTCCTGTTGAACTATAATTAGATTAGGTACAATAAATGAATAATTAGTTATTCCCAACTAGTAGGATCAAATTTAGTTTTCCACGGTGATAAAATTGCATATGTAGATGCATCAATTGCATCCCAGGTATGAAGTGCATTACCCAATTTATAATGAATGGTTGGATGTAAAAGCTCCATACGCTCACCTAACAATGCAATTCAAGGATGTAACCATGCATGTATTGGCACAATCTTCCTTCGAGGATCTCAAGTATCTACTACTGATATTAATTTGAGCATCACTATATGATCAAGAATGTTATTAAGTACTGAAGCCAGAAGTAACTTCTCCCATGTCTCCAAAAATGTAGCATAGGTTGCTTTTATGTATGTATGTATGTATGTATGTATGTATATGTATGTGTGTATATGTGTATGTGTATATGTATGTATGTATGTATATATATATGTATGTATGTATATATATATATATGTATATATTTATATCTATATATATATACATACATACACACACATATTTGTGTGTCTATGTATGTATGTATGTATGTATATATACAGAGAGATCTTGTGGATTGTGGATTATGGATTATAAACCAAAAAAAACACATTAATCATTCCCCATTTGTTTTGATCGATTATGGAGTGTTGTGTACGAAAGATGGTGGAGAGCTTTGAACATTGGTGGAGATTAGTGGAGATCTAGGATTTTGTTGTTGTTCCCTTATGATTTTTTCATTTCATTGTTGTGCCCTTGTGATCTATGTATATGTATGTATTTATGTATGTATATATATATATATATACACACACACACACATATGTGTGTTTCTATGTATATAAATAGAGAGATCTTGGCACAACAAAATAATAATAAAACTCACTCAACATGTAGCATGGCCACAAATGTGATGGCAATGTATATTGGTAAGTAGATTCCTCTTTTTTGCCCTTGTGATCTATGTATATGTATGTATTTATGTATGTATATGTATATATATATATATATATATATATATATATATATATATATATATATATATATATATATATATATATATACACACACACACACACACATATGTGTGTGTGTTTCTATGTATATAAATAGAGAGATCCTGGCACAACAAAATAATAATAAAACTCACTCAACATGTAGCATGGCCACAAATGTGATGGCAACGTATATTGGTAAGTAGATTCCTCTTTTTCTCTCTCAATTTTTATGTGTTTATTTCACTTGAACTATTATTTCTTAGGGATAATTTTGTAATATTAGATTCATTTTATGTAGGAAGTGATGCTCAACATCAAGGACATTCCTAGATGTATCTATGTTAGATGTACAGGAACACTAAAGAATTGTGATAAATTGATCATGAGCAATGAAGATGAACTTCCTTTGAGAGTAGTCCAACTTTTAGGTACTTTAAAGATTGATCCTTTCTTAAAGATTTTAGATGTTAAAAGGGAATTTATATATTGGGGGATGGGGTGGGGCCAAATGAGCTTCCACCTTCGCGTGGTTAGACCTGATTACTAGATAATATTAAACTATTCTTGAAACCAAGTGAAGCTCAACATTAACCTACGATTGCATGACAACTAACTGCATGAATCTCTTGGTTTTAGGAAATGCATAAGGAGTCCATTGTTCAATATTAAATCTCAATTAATATGCATACAACATCAGGTGGAGCTAAAAAATGCAACAAGTTTGCATCTTTTTTAGAGGACTTTAATTAGGTATTTTAAGTTATAGACCGTCATGAGCATTGTAACTTTGACTCTTGTAGCTAGAGTTCTAATGTTCATGATGGTCTATAATTTTACAAACTTAATAGACCTATTAAATAAATCTAATTGTGTTGCATTTTTTCAGCTCCTCCTATTGTCCATGCATATAGAATGGAGTTGCACATGAATTCTCAATTCAGAGTGGCAGAACCTTATTTTGGATGCAACAGAAAAATGACATGCACCAAAAGATGGGAAAATGTTGTCAACTTTAGCAGGTCTAGAACCTTTTTTTGTAATTTAAAGATTGATCATTTCTTAAAGATTTTATATGTTAACGAGGAATTTAGATGTTAGGGTGCTGGGGCCAAATGAGCTTCTGCCTTCATGTGGTTAACCTTGATTAGTAGAGAAAATTAAACTATTCTTGAAACCAAGTGAAGCTCAACATTAACCTATGATTGCATGAAAACTAACTATGTGAATCTACAAAATAAAAAATGGTTTTAAAATATAACATCCACTTTAGGCTTAATACCCACCACTAAAATTGGGATCAAAATGGTGAAATGTGTGTTAGGATTAGCCTATGGTAGTTGCGCAAGATAAAATCCCAAGTTTTGTTTCCCTCCCTTGTTGTTTTCCACACGCTTCATAACCCCCTTCAAAATAGACACAATGCAACACACTGCCTTTGAATAAACATTTCAATCTATGCTTTTGATTTAAATTTCTTTGAATCCAAATGGATATAATATCTTACTCAAAGGGAAATCATTGTGGATGACATGGATTCTTCATATATAGTAATTCTCTTTGCACCCAGACCAGTGAAAGAAGTGTTTTGGGTTTATGATTCTTGTACACAAGCTTGGAAGTGGTAATTCTTTGAGATAATGGTGTTTCTTTTATTGGTCAAAATCAAATTATGTCAAGAAGCATTTTTGATGTGGTGGTTAGTTTCCAAGGAAAAGGAAAAGGAAATACAAGGGCATAAGATGTTTGATAGGCACATGCGGCTCTCCACTGGCAAGGTGACAACAGAGGGCTTGAACATGTAGCCATCGCATCACAACTATCCATTTCATTCATTAATGTCTTGATATAATTGTTCACTTCTATAACTTCTTTTTGTCTAACATGAATTTAACTTCTTGGTTACATCTAGTAATCAAATTGAGGGGTAAAACATGAATTTATAGGTTTTTTTTTTAATAATTCAGCTATCTATCACAATTGCCACGACACATTTTGATGGCTAGTTATCACTAGGATGGCACAACTATCGCAATTATGATGGCCAACTTTGATGGTTCAACATCACTTCCACAGAATAGTTGTCACGTAGACATTACAATTGTGATGATGTCAACATGACCTCTTGCCCCTTCTTTCTTCCAAGTTACGATAGTTTTATCTGTCACAATTGTGATAGATGCCCTTATCATCACAATTTTCAATAGAAAAAGTCTGATGCCCATCTGACGGAGCCAATTCATGGTTCTTTCGCTTGGGCAATGGAAGGCCATCACAATTAGGGTCCAAATGTAGTAGTGGCATCATGCTTGGATTTTGTGGACCTTATGTTTCACACAGTTAGGGTTATGTTTGAGACATATTGGTGGAACTTTTCCTATGTGCACATAAGGATTAGAGAAACCATGTTGGAATTAGAGCCCTTTTGGTGATTGTTGGTAACATTTACCTTATTTCCTAGGCAAAATTTGGAGATTGTTTCCACAATATTCGGTCCATGGGATTTTTCTTATGAGATCTTAGATATAGACCAATGGATGGTGTGTGGTCATATGGCTAAGTCCGCTTAATGATATTTTGCCTTATGAGTTATTTATGCTTGTAAATTTGGCACCTTTCCTAAGTGTTATGTAATCTGCCAGGTTGACTTGTGGCTTGGGCATTTATTTAATGTAAATTTCTAGGCCAACTCATGGCTTGGTTTAGTATAAGTAATGGTTCTGTGATGTTTTGAATCATCATTATTTAGTGAAGGAGGAAGTAGCTGATAGGAGAAAAGTTTAGCAGAGCTAGCAACTAAGTGTGGGCTTGGGAAACAAGAAGGTTTCTAGGTGGCTTGCGAGCACAAGTTTAGATTCCTTTTAGGGTTTCTTCCAAATTTTGGGTCTAGGCTAGCTAGGGTTTGGATCTTGTGAGGTCTTGCAAATTTGCTATTGTAATTGCTGATGTATTTGGCCATAACCTGAAAGGCCTTACAATTAGGCATGTTGGATGTTAATCTATTGATTCTATTATGAGAATATGTGTTACAATTGACCTGAATCTCTGTATTTTTTTGTATTTACATTGTGTGGTTATTTTTGGGGGCTAGGTCATCTCCTTTGGAGATTCACCTACCTTGTACTACATCAGCAATGAAATTCAAAATTTGAATTCTAAATCCAGCGAGATAATTTGGTTATGGGTAACTATGCCTTGACAACACAGAACGTATATAAGAAATCAAAATGAATGATTTGTTGTGGTTGAATAGGTTGGTTCTTAAAAAGTCAATATAGAGGAAAAGATAAGTGTGTGTAGAAGACCATAAATGACTGAGACTAGAAATAAGAGAAGTTGTAGAATCAGAGAATACAACTACAGGTTGTTACAAATAACCAAGGGGAGAGGTGAGATATGAGAACTCATTAGATGAATGAAAAGATTAGTGCCTCATTGAGGGTACAAAAATGAGATTTGTATAGAAAGAAAATGCCAGATTCAAGGTCAAAATATAGTAGTATGATCTCTTACCATTGCATCTATTTGTAGCTCTTAACAAGGCATGCTTTAGTAGCAATATTTTTGTACAATCCTCTAACAAGGTGTCTCTTAGAAGGAGACTTGTAAATCCTCTATCAAGGTATCTTTCACATGCTTTTGTAACCATTACAAGTTATAGGCATTCCTAATAGGATGTGTTTCTAGAAGAAACTTGTGTAGCTCCTAACAGGGAAATCCTTTACATGCATTATAAGGGATAGTGGATATATAATTATCCCCACCATGGTTTTCACCCTCTAACCAAGGGTTTCCACATTTAAAAATCTATGTGTCAACTTACTAAATGCATTTTTGTGCAAACTTACATGTTTCTACTTCACTACATTTATCTTAATTTTAGTTGTCAAGTGGCTTACAGTAAGTATAGTTAAAGAGATTCACCCCCCCTCTACATACTAGTTGGGACCAACACTTTTATGGTTCTAGCATGATATGTTAACCATGATTTCTCTCTTTAGTAGGACTTTTGGGATTGAGGATCCCTTTGTGTTTATGTCAAATCTTGTGATGTTTTCTAAGAATGGCTTGTAAAGCTTTATTCTCATCTCCAAGTTTCCCTTTTTCTCCTCTAACCATACATTCTTTTCATTTTTCTTTCTTTGGGTGGTAGTATTATTTTATTTTTAGTTTTTCCTTGATGGGTTCGATATGTGTTGAGATTAATTCAAATGGTAGTGGTAAGTTAGAGAGATGGTCCTCTTTCATTAATTGTAAGGTATTGTACTTTTGCAGGTGTCATGATCAGGGAGATTCATTTATTTTAAACCTCACCGTGTTTTTCAATTTATGTGGCTATTTTTTTATTTATTTGTAAGGAAGGGTATTCCCTTCCAAGTCCTCTTGTGATGAGGAATTTGTACTCCCAAAATGGTATAAATTTTTAATTTTTATATATCTAAGGACAGGTAAACCCTTCCAGGGCCTCATCTAATAAGGCATTTGTGAAATTAGAGTAGTATGTTATGTTTGTAATTTCCAATATGTATGGAAGGTTATGCTCTTCCAAGACCTATTTTTCTATTGTGGCATTGCACTATTGATGTGGTATGCTTTTCCTTATTCCTTATTTAATGAAGGCAATGTATCCTTCTTTATGTATACAAGACCTTGGTCCTGAGCTACACCAAGGGGTTTCTTCACTATTCTTTTTTCCTTGGTGTTGACACTTTGAATGATGAAAAAATTATAAATTTATAATATTAATAAATTTTCTTTTGTCTTAGTCATTTATTAATAGGAAAAAGAACTCTTCCCCAACTAACCTCATCATTATCAACACAATTAATAACAAGATTCATAACATTGTTATGATTGACCAAAATCATAAACTTGTGCCAAACAAGACCACCATCAACATGCTTTAAGATACAATATTGGAGGAACCCAAAAAACCAATAGACCAATCTCAAAAGTTTTACAATTTACACTTTACTTTTATAGTAAAATCCTAACCATAATTAGATGAGAACACAAACAAAAGATAACTTAACAAAACATAACACCAACTAATGCCATTGCAGTCTAAAACCCTACCCCGTGCTAGATACACCACCAACTTGTTTCTCATTTGGGTGTCACCTCTTTATATTGCACCTCCTCTTCGACACCTCAACAATATTCAACTGCTCTATTTGTTCCCACCCTACAATTTGTTCATCTAGGCTTGTAATAATGAGAGTTCACAAAAAATTCATCCATTCCAAACACACCCTCATAAAAGTTTTGAGCCTCTCGCTCTCATCAAATATCCAAAAAAAGGAAGTAAATTTAGTGTCTTCAATCATCTTAGTGTGCATTGGCTTTTCCATGAATTTTATTCCCAGGCCTAGGATAACCCTTGCAAGAAGGGATTCTAGATTCCATTGAGATAATGTGTGTCACTATCATCTGCACCACCTCCACTAAAGCATTATATTGCAAAACCCAATCCATAATCATTGAGTACATATCATTGTTTATTCTTTGTGTGTTTTCCACATCATTAAAAATTTGTCCCAACAAGATAAACACACTATCAGTGAGCCTCTGGTCCTTGAAATTTGAACGTTCCATGTAACCACCTCTTCATTACAAGGTCACAAAAGGGATTGTATTTCTTTGCTACATGTAACATGAAGGATGTTTCCATCTTCCCTACTACTAAAAGATCCCAATTTACCTCAAACATGTTGAAAGAGGAATGTAGCAATTGTGATTTCTTGATTCTTTCAACATTTATAGCCATGCTTTACTTACATTCATTTTCCTTCTTTAGTTGAGCTCCACATTGAATGCTTTACTGGTGTGCAATATCGCCACTCTATCCACCACCTTTCATAAAGTATGTTCTTAGTTATTTACTTCAAAGTTTAAATTTTGGAAGACCTCCAATTCTATTACTCCTTTAGCAAGAGTTAGGGCCCAATTTTCTAAAGTTTTAGTCTCTTTATTGTCTGCTCTTTTAACATGTTTGATCTTAAAATCTTCTTAGAAGACTAGTTATGCATTCATGATGTCAATATAATTCTGTAAATTCCACGCTTAGATAGATCCTTTGATAATTGCAATAAGTATAATTTGTGAAAACCCTTCTAAATGTAGTATTATTGATCCAAACTTTCTTGCTACTTTAACTACTAATAGTACAACTTCTTTTGTTGCCTCGTTGGTTCCATCATCTAGCCTTTGCACCCCATAAATAATCATGTCACCATACCAATCTCCAATAATAAATTGCACTTCAGATGAACTAGGATTACCTTTTAAGATTCCATAAATATTTTAATTCCACCATCCATTTATCAGTTTACCTTAATGCACCTCACAAGTTCCATTAAAAGGAGATGGATTAACCCATCGAAAGTCATTCACGAGCATTTATGTGCAAATTATTACTAATAAGGTAATTTGGGAGTTTGGGAGACCCAAAAAAGAAAAAAACAAGATAGGCTAAATTCTTGTGAAGATCATTTTAGAGCCCTTGAAATTCCAACCCGTTCATGCAAAAATGATATAGGAAAATGAGATCGAAACAAAGAAATAAATTAGAGCAAAGTAGAGAAAACATGTGCATGTTAAAAATGAATTGATAATCAAATCCCTATCCATGATATCATGTAGGAAGCATATTAATATGCCAAATATGGGAATCAAAAGTTTCTAAGAAAACAAAAAAATATTATTAAGAAGGCATTAATGTTAGCCCCAATTGATAATGATGTTATTGTATGTAAAAGAGTCATATTAGTTTTTATGTTGTCATTGATGTCAAGCCTTAGTTGGTTTGACATTATGCTAATTCAATAGAGTACCCTATAATTTTATTGATGAAGATGATTTGAAGAAAGTATGATGATGAAAGGGTTTGTGAAGTTTTGGTGTTCAATAGGTACTTGAATGAATTGGACTATGACAATATAATGTTAGTTCGATTGTTTTTCATTCATGTAATGTTGTGATCAAGTTCATGTATTCACCGAGCTACAAAAGTTACACTAATCAACTAGATGAAAAAAAAGTCACAATATTAAATGAGTGATTACAATTGTCACTGAGTGTCTGCCAAGGAAAACTTAAATTATAGTATTAAACTAGTAATTTTAGTGCTAACCCAATGATGTATTTTTTGAGTAGACTTGCAATGTTCACTAAGTGAAGAAAACAGAAAGAATGTATAAGAAGATCAAAGGATAAAGTCAACGATAGTTATAAAATCAACGGTTGGAGAAATGTAATTAACATTTGATGAAGGAGATATAAGCAAGATGAAGATGTGTACAAAGTTCAAGGAAGTTCTATTTTTCGAGTGATTAAATAGAATAAATTTGATATCTATGGTCATGACTAAGAAAAAAATATGGAAGGATCTAGGGTAGAGAAGTTACCTATTTAAGGAGATGAATGAGACTATTTTTAGTTGGAGGTGATGTGTTGATTGTACAAGAGTTGTTGTTGAAGAAAAAGGACAAAGAACAAGGTGAATTGAGCTGAACAAAAGTGCAAAGATCAAGTAGAGGAAGTGCAAAGTGAAAGAGAAAGTGTATTAATCAACCATAAAGATATTAAAATGAAGAAACCAAGCAAAGAAGAGATCTAAACAAGAAAGTTAGTGCTAAACCTAAAAAATCATTTGACTATTACTTTCTTACCATTGTAGAAGATAAAATCTCTTAACCAAGTGGACTTAACAAGTCTTTGTTACTATATGGTAACATCGATTAGTGATGATTACAAGTCCTTTAGAGAAGGCCACTCTTTAGTAATGATAATGAGTGATAAGGTCTAGAAGATATTTTGTTAAAAACCTCTAATCAAATCACACTAAAATTATGCATGTAAACTATTAACAAGGTTGGCTCCTAGCAAAGCTCACTTTAGAAGAGTGAAATTTTTTCGGCCACTACTTCCAAGGTGGTTTTTCCCTTTACATGGCTTCTACATTAAATATCTATGTCAAATATGTGAATTCTTATGTGTTGAAAAGCTTATTTTCAAATTAATTTTCCTAATGTTGTAACTCAATAAAATCTAAGTTATTACTTTGATACTCAGTATAAGAAAGAACAATGAGATAACAGTTTGAATTAAAGTTCACATAAGCTTAATTTAAGAAGTTGAATGTGGATACCAAGTTATTGTTGTGAAAGTTTATGAAGTTCGAATTGGTACTAAATTGTTTTAAAGGCATGTAGGATAACTAGATCTATAACTGATTCACCTCCTCCCCCTCTCAGTTATCTAACAATTGGTATGAGAGCTCAGTACTTGAAGAAAGAAGTTTGAAGGGACTCGAGGTAAAGATCCAAAAATGTCTAAGAGATAGGTAGCAAAGATGAATAAGACAAAATTCTTCTCATGAAAAAATATAATTTACATGTATCTAGAATTGGGGACAATACCTTACATTGGCTAGAGAATGCATATGTTGCTAGATAAAAGCACAAACCTGTGTTGCCCTTTTGTAAAGGAAAAGGCTAACAAAAGTATAACTATTTACCTTCAATGACATAAAATTGGTATTATTATTTTGAATTTGGAAATGAAGTAAACTAATGAAATGTGTAGAAATGGATGAATTTTAAGATTATAATTTTAAATAATTATTTGGAATAAGAATTGATATATTTTCCTAATTTTTATAGATTTTGTTTAGGCGCTGAAAAATGCTAAAAATTAGGGATCTAGTTCCCACCACAAAACCATATGGAAATAAACTTATTCCCCTTTGAGCTTAGACTATGTTATAGATAACATATATATCTAGAACAATCAAAAATAAAAGTTGGCTTTAGACCTATATTTTCTCTTTTATATGGATTGAAATTTCAACTCACCTGAAATCAATAGTTTTCATCTCCCACCACATTTTTCAAAACAAATCTATTCTAACTAGGAGAAAATTTATACATTCTAGAAGAGGGCTCTCTCCTCTAGAATGACATACAATTTTTAGATTTTTCTGATATGATTTAATATTTTTTTCTTTCTCAAAACTGACATCTTTTCGAGTGTTAAAATATATGGTTTTAAAATTTTTTAATTATAATATACTATCTAATTTAAACACTATAAACTCTACATGAGAATATTCTTGACTTTGACCTCTATAAAATGGTGTTTATATGTTATTAAAAAAATATCATAAAAAATAGTAAGAGGTATTGAAACACCACTTTTCTAAAATAATTTTATTTTTTTAGTAATTGGATACAAACTAATATAAAACATGCATTTAATAGACAATTCTAATTGGAAAAGTGTGAGACCATATATAACTTAGCTAGAATGAATTTATCTAGATCATATGTTTAAAAAAAATTAGATTTTAGATAGAAATGCTCAAATTTAGTCGCTCTAATAAGTCATCTTGAAAGGTGACACAACTTTTTACTTTCACCCTACTCCTATCCCTGCTATGACTATGGAAGAGATGACACATGAGAAAGAGCATAATAGTTTGATTATTGAGATTGCATCTGCCTTGAATGATGTTGAGTTTGATGATATCAAGAACTATACTAATGCTAAATAAATATGGGACAAGTTGGCACTTGTAAATGATGCATATGAGAATGTGTTGAGAGCAAGAGTAGAAAGTTTGAGAGGCAAATATGATGACATGAGAATGAAGGTGAGAATGTTGTGTAGTATGTGAACTAAATCAAGGAAGTTGTGAGTGCAATCAAAGATGCTAGAGGAGTCATTAGTGATAGTGAAGTTGTAAGTAAGGTTCTCAAAAATCTCCTACCTATCAATGCTATTAAAGTTTTTGCAATTTAGGAAGTTAGAGTTATGCCTAGTAATGCCCTTATTCTTTATGGTTTATTTGTTCATTTCACTACATTTGAATTGAGTAATTTTGATAATAGTTTTCGTACATTTGGGGATACTTTCAAGACTTCACTAACCATTGGTAGTTCAAAAAAAGAAAAGAGAAGTAAATATGAAAGTGGTTCAAAATTAGAAGATGATATGGATGATATTGAAGCATTTCTTGTAAGGAGATTACCAAGAGGTAAAGGTAAATTACCTCTAATGTTTTCAGTGCAATGAAGTAGATCATATTACTGATAGATGTCCTAAAAAGAGAAAGACTAACATAAATGATAAGAAGGATTGAAAGTACAAAAAGAACAAAGACTAAAAGGACAAAGGGAAGAAATCATGCTACATTGTTGAGGAAAAGCACACCAAACTAGACACTAAAGATGAGAAAGATGGAGTAGAAGTGGTGTATATTGCAGTTCAAGAATACCTTAATGAGGAAAGTTTATGAGGATGATAAAGCTCTTATTTCACATATTAGTAACAATGATGCATGGATCATTGATATTGGGTGTTCACATCATATGATTTAGACATTAGTAAGTCTAATAAATTTGAAGAATATGATGGCGAAATTGTTAAATTAGGGAATGATATTCCATGTCTAATGAAATGTAGAGGTTCATTGATGTTGAATGAAATAATTAGATTTGATTATATATATTGGGTGCAATGACTAAAATATAATTTGTTGAGTGTTGCTTAGTTTAATAATACAGGTCATAGACTGGAATTTCAAAACAGGAAATTCAAGATCTATAATCATGATGGTAATTTGACTGGCACTAGTGAGAAAATTAAAGGTAATCTATTTTATCTTGATCCTACAATTGATATATGCTTGTTTGCAAAATTTAAAGATGTGTGTTTGATGCACACAAGGTTATGTCATGTCAATTTTGAGAGTATGGTCAAGGTCGGTAGAAAGAGAAGAGTTAGAGGCTTACCAAATTTGCATAAACTTGAGAATGCTATGTGCAAACAACAACATCTCGGTAAGATGAAAAAAGTCAAAATTTTCAAGTAAGGAAAATACTTCTAATGACATTTTGGAATTAGTGCATGCTGAATCATGTGGATCAATGAGAGTAGAAAGTTATTATGGTGAAAAATATTTCATATTATTTGTTGATGATTATTCTAGATTGATGACAATTATCTTCATGAAGTTGAAGTCACATGCTTTTGATATGTTCAAATGATATAAAGCTAGAGTTAAAAAAGAGACTGGTCAACAAATTGAAATGTTTAAGATCTAGTAGAGGTGGTAAGTTTATGTCTATTGAATCTACTAACTTTTGCACCAAGCGTGGTATTAAGAGACAATTGTCAGCATCGAGGACACCATAACATAATGAGATTTCTGAAAGAAGGAACAAATTAGTTGTTGACTATGCAAGAATACTGCCGAATGAAAAGGGAATTGCCAATATTTTGGAGAGAAGTCATTAGCACTATAGTTTACATTCTCAATCGAGTTCAACTAAATAAAAGAATAAAAAAAACACTTTATGAACTCTAGTATGGTCATATACCTAATTTAAGTTATTTCAAGATATTTGGAAGTAGATGTTGTATTCATAAAGATGCAAGGAATGGTAAATTTGATTCAAAAGGTGATGAAGGTATTTTCCTTCGTTATTCTTCTAAGAGCAAGGCCTACAAATGTTTGAACAAGGTTACTAATACAATGATTGAAAGTGCAAATGTAAGAATTGATGAGTTTGCAGACAAGAATGACGAGGAAAGAAAAAAGGAACCAGATAATTACAAAATATTTTTTGTCTATGAAGATGTACCTAGTGTATTAACTAAGCAACAATAGAGAGTCATCGAGTGTTAGCCCATAGTACCCGAGTTTAAATCTTGAGTTTGAACCAAAAACTATGAAATATGAACTTGACAATGAGGACTAGATTAATGTTATGAATGAAGAGACTGATCAGATTGAGAAAAGTAACACATGAACACTAGTATTGAAATTAGTTGATAAGAATGTGATTGGAACAAAGTGAATTTTTTAAAACAAATTGGATGAAAATGGTGAAGTTTTGAGGAACAAGGTCATATTAGTTTGCAAAGGTTATTACCAAGAAGAAGGAATTGAATATGGTGAGACTTTTCCCGCTATTGCTAGACTGGAAGAAGTTACAACTTTGTTGTCTTATGCTACGTACAAGAGAATCAAGGTATACCAAATGTATGTTAATTCAACATTCTTGAATGGAATACTTGAAGAGGAAGTCTACATAGAACAACCTGAAGGATTTGTTGAATCAAATCAGAGGTACTTTGTTTGCAAATTGAATAAAGCATTGTATGAAATAAAGAAAGTACCAAGAGCATGGTATGAAAGGTTACATTCATATTTGATTAAGATTGGATTTTTTGGAACAAGTGAAAAATGGTAATCTATATTTGAAAAGTGAAACTAAAAATATAGTGTTGATCACTGAAATTTTTGTGGATGACTGTTGGGATTAAAGATAGAGTAACTGAGAGGGGGGTGAATTAGTTACTCACAAAAATTAATCCACAGATCCCTTAGATGTCTTATAAATCTAGTTACTGTTGATACTCGATAAACAAATGTTGTAACTTGGTAAATTAAATTATTACTTATTGTCAAGCATTCATGAATGTAACTGAAAACAAAGTGAACACAAGAGACACCAGATTTAACGTGGAAACCCAATATGGGAAAAACCACCAAGTAACTAGTCACCAATTTTTCACTCTTCTGAAGTGAGCCCTGTTAGGAACCAACCCTGTTAAATGTTACAATACACACTGTTAGGTGTGACCCTGTTAGAGGATTTAATCACCCTGTTAGGATTGGCCTTGCTAGAGGTCTTTAGAACAATTCAAATGAACTATTACCTTGTTAGAGGATTTACAAAATGGTTGTTAAACCAACTCTGTTAAGAGATTTGGAATCACTGCTACAATGGTTAGAAAGCAACAATGAATTAATCTAAACAAGATGCAACTGAATTTGCTAATTACAGGTCTCTATTTTTCTTCATTAGATCCTTCTTGATCAAATATGGCTCTCCTGCTCCTCAATGGTCTCTGATCATCCTTCAAATTCACTTCCACAATAATTAGTCCTCATATCTAATTAATTCCACACTTCCATCTTACCTTTTTTTTGAATTCGCAACTTGAACTCTTACTTATACCATTCAGATTGTCAGATCGACTGATTCACATGTTACATTTACCAATAAACCATACATCAGTCAGCTACAGATATTACTCTAAACAAATAAACGTTATTTCATAAAATAATGAAATCCTTTACTGGCCGACCCTGCTCGGTAAATACTGCTTCCAAAAATTTCTTGAGTTTACCTTCTTGACTCAGTTAACATTGCAATATCCTTAAAATCCTTTGGCTACCGAGTTTACTTGATAAGAACTAAATCCCTTCATGAGAGCTCGGTAAGAACTGCTTCTTCCAAATTACCTTTGATGACCGAGTGAGCTCAGTAAGAACTGCTTCTTAGCTTTGCTGACCTTCTGAGCTCGATAGACACTATCCTTTGTCTAGTTGACCTTTTGAGCTCGGTAGACACTATCCTTTGTCTAGTTGACCTTTTGAGCTCAATAGACACTATCCTTTATCTAGCTAACCTTCTGAGCTTGGTAGACACTATTTGATGACTGATATGATATTTGTGTGACATCAATGAAAACACACAATTGAAAAATTGTATCCAACAATGATATCATATTTGGTGGGAATGTTTTTTTGTGCACATCATTTGTTGATCAAATGAGAAAGGAGTTTGAGATATCTATTTTTAGTGAGATCAAAATTTTCATTGGCTTACAAGTTCATCAAACAAAATATGACATATATATGACCCAATCTAAGTATGTAAGGAGATTTTGAAAACATTTGTGATGGATTAGTCAAGGCTAGTTAGTACACCTCTTGTTACTAGATGAAAATTATCTAAGGAGGATACCACTATTGAGGTAAATGAGACACAATATAGATCAATGATTGGTAAATTATAGTATCTTGTGCATAGTAGACCCAATATTGCACATGTAGTTGGAATAGTTGCAAGGTTTTCTTCTAATCCTAATGAAACACACATGACTATAGTTAAAAGGATATTCAAATTTCTAAAAGGAACTGAAGATTTTGGATTATGGTACAAACAAGATGGTGAATTTACACTTAAAGTCTACATTGATGTTTATTGGATTGGAAATGTGAATGACATGAAGAGTACAAGTGGTGGAGTTTTCTTCTTAGGAGAAAGACTAATTACATGGTTGAGTAAGAAATAGAGCTACATATCATGATCTACTACTAAATTTGAGTATGTTGTTGATGCAATTAATTGTTCTAATATTGTTTGAATGAAGCAATTCTTGGAAGGAAATGCAAGAATAAGTTAATGAGCCTATCACTGTTTATTGTAATAATAATAGTGTTGAAAACATATCAAAGAACCTGGTGATGCATACAAAAACCAAGCTTATATCTATCAAGTATCACTACTTGAGAGAGAAAGTACAAGAGAAGCAAGTAAGGCTTGAATATGTGAATTATAAAGAACAAATTGCAAACATATTTACTAAGCCATTACCTAAGGATGCTTTTGAGTATCTAAGAGGTAAAGTAGGGGTCCTTCACCTATCCAGGATTCACTAAGAAAAGATGCATGTTGCATCAATTCATGGGTGATCATATATATCTTTGTGGAGTTGATGCAAGAGTTCACTCTTTAGGAACTATTTCCTGAAGATGTGTAAGTGATGGTAAAATAACTAATGTAAATAGTACATGCAAGGTTCAAAGTATTACTATAGGGTTTTATAAGTTCTCACATTGGAACTAATATATACCTTTGTACTATTAAATTTGGGCCCAAATTACAATGAAATGTCATCACAATTGCAACAGCCACTCATTGCCCAAGCGATAGCACCACAATTTGTCTCATGTCAAACAGGCATCAAATTTTTGTTGTTGCAAATTGTGATAGCAAGGATGTTTGTTGCAATTGTGATGAACGAAGTTGTCATAACTTGGAACAAATAGGGGCAAGAGTTCATCTTCTTTCCATCCCAATTGTGATAGTAGGTCATCCCAATTATGACAATCTAAGCTTTCAGTATGTGATAGTCATGTTGGGGGAGCAATGACTTTTTGTCAGAATAGTTCATTGCAATTGCAATAGGTATGTGACAACAATGTTGTAAGTGTGACTCTTATCCATCAAAACAAGTCATTGCAATTATGACAACTTTTTGAATGATTAAAGAAATAAATTTGGTGGCAAATGTTGAACTATGGCATCCTTCTACATTGCCTAACACCAATAGATTCACATAGTTAGTTGTCATGCAATCATAGGTTAATATTGAGCTTCACTTGGTTTCGAGAATAGTTTAATATTCTCTACTAATTAGGGCCAATCACGTGAAGGTGGAAGCTCATTTAGCCCCACCCCCCTCCCCCTTGAACATCTAAATTCCCCATGAACATCTAAAATATTTAAGAAAGGATTAATCTTTAAAGTACAAAGAAGGTTCCAGACCTATAAAAGTGACATCATTCTCCCATCTTCTGGTGCATGTCATTTTTTTGTCGCATCCAAAATAAGATTTTTCCACTCTAAATCAAGAATGCAAGTGCAACTGCATTTTATATGCATAGACAATAGGTGGAGCTGAAAAAACCCACCATGTTTACATTTATTTAGTAGGTCTATGCAAACCTTTAATAGAAATGCAAATCTGTTGAGTTTTTTCAGCTACATCTGATGTCATATGCATATGAATTGAGATTGCATATTGAACTATGGTGTCTTTCTGTATTGCCTAAAACCAATAGATTCACATCATTAGTTATTTACTTTAGAACTTAATAACATTCTAGATCATATAGTGATGCCCAAATTTATAGCAATAATAGATACTTGGGATCCTCATAGGGAGAGTGTACCAATACATGTATGGTTACATCCTTGACTTCCATTGTTGGGCTAGTGTGTGGAGCCTTTATATCCAACCATTTGTTATAAACTAAGGAATGTGCTTCATGCCTAGCATTCAAGTGATGCATCTGCATATGCAATTTTATCACCTTGAAAATTTGTATTTGATCTTGCTAGCTAGGAATTGTTGATTGTTCATTTTATTGTACCTAATCTAATGATAGTTCTACATAAATTTGTAATCAACCCAGCTAATCAACAACTAGACCAATTTAACTGGGTTATGGCTTGTTTCTTTCTTAAAATATCTCCTATGATATGTTTTTGTAGAATTTCTTGTGAACTTTGCCCATTTTTCTCGGTTTACATTATTTTTGTGCAAGATCTTGAGGTAAGTCACTTAGCATAGGTTGAGTGAGTTTTATTGTCTTATTATTTGAATTCTAGAATATGTATCTAGCTAGATCAATTTTTCTATTGTGCCAAGATCTCTCTATATATATACATACATAGGCACGCACATATGTCTACAAGGGAATGAGCCTCATGATTTAACATATAATGTCTTAAAATAGTTAAGTGCTACCTAACTATGTCCAAAGCATCTGCACACTAGAGGCATACTCTACCTACCAGGTTACCTACATACTTGTATCCATGGGATCAAGACCCTTGAACTACACTCTAACAAATATGTAGTTATGGTTTCTAATTATTTTGATGTAGCTATATTGCTATAACCACTGGTGAGCTTCAATCGCCTAATATAGCTTTTCGCCATCATACACCCACTCGAGCGAATCAAACAGTTTTCTATGATTACAATATTGTAATACCATGCTACAACCTTTGTGTTGTAGTTTACAATTAATGTAAGGTTACCTATATTCATCCTAACTCACTCTTTATATAGTTATGTTTAAAATCTTGTGACAATAATCAATAGTTATAAATAGACCAGTCAAATTTATGTTGAAACTTGGAGTTTTTCCTTCTATTTTCAAAAGCCAGGCAGACTATGTTGCATCTATTGAAATGTCTTAAGATAAACCACAACTACAGATTCTTCATTCTATAAGGGGACCCTTTATTCAATTGTAAAATTGGTTATGTGTGCATGATTCTTTTGTTTAATGCAAAGATGGTTTTGAAGTTCATATTCCTTTTATTAAATGTAAGGTTGATTACCTAAACATCCATACATGTATAAGCATGGTAAGTTACTTAGAATGTCATGAGATCAATCTTTAACATACCTAGAATGTCCTCATCACCTCCTACTACTCTCAAAAAAAATTCATCTTCATTTTTCATGAGCAATTCATCACACAGGTACATCCAAGAATGTCCTCACTGCATCCTGCATAAAATGTATCCAATATTACAAAATGCCCCCTAAGATATAATAGTTCAAGTGAAATAAACACATGAAAAATGAGAGAGAAAAAGAGGAATCTACTTACCAATAGGTGTCGCCATTGCATCTGTGGCCATGCTACCTGATAAGTGAGTGAGCTTTTATTTAATGCAAAGCTAGTTTTGAAGCACATATTCCTTTTATTAAATGCAAGGTTGATTACCTAAAAATCCATATGTGTATAAGCATGGTAAGTTACCTAGAATGTCATGAGATCAATCTTTAAAGTACCTAGAACATCCTCATCGCCTCTTGCTACTCTCAAAAGAAGTCCACCTTCATTTCTCACAAGCAATTCATCACACGGGTACAACCAAGAATGTCCTCATTGCATCCTGCATAAAATGTATCCAATATTACAAAATGCCCCCTAAGATATAATAGTTCAAGTGAAATAAATACATGAAAAATGAGAGAGGAAAAGAGGAATCTACTTACCAATAGGCATCGCCATCACATCTGTGGCCATGCTACCTATTGAGTGAGTTTTATTATTTTTTTCTTGTGCCAATATCTATCTGTGTATATACATACACACATACATAGATAGACACACACATATGTGTCTATGTGTGTATATATATACATACATACATACATATACATAGATCACAAGGGCATGACAATGAGATGTAGAGATCACAAGGGCACAATAATGAAATGTAGCAATCATAAGGGCACAACAACGAAATCATAGATCTCCACTGATCTCCACAATCCACAAGATCTCTCTCTCTCTCTCTCTCTCTCTATATATATATATATATATATATATATATATATATATATACATACATACATACATAGACACACATATTCGTATGTATGTATGTATGTATACAAACATATGTATATGTGTGTATATATATATATATATATATATATGTATGTATCTATGTATGTATGTATGTATGTATGTATGTATGTATGTATACATATACACATAAATACATACATACATACATATGCATATGCAATTTTATCACCTTGGAAAATTATATTTGATCTTGCTAGTTGGGAACAACTGATTGTTCATTTTATTATACCTACTCTGATGATAGTTCTACATGAATTTGTAATTAAACCAACTAATCAACAACTAGACCAATTTAACTAGGTTATGGCTTGTTTATTTCTAAAAATATCTGTTATGATATGTTTTTCTAAAATTTCTTGCAAACTTTGCCCATTTATCCTATTCTACATTATTTTTGTGTAGGATCTTGAGCTAAGTCACTTAGCATAGGTTGAGTGAGTTTTATTATTTTATTATTTGGAATCTAGAATATGTGTGTAGCTAGATCAATTTTTCTATTGTGCTAATATGTAATAAGCACCTTAAAAAAGATCTCTTTGTATATATAAAGACTACAAGTTGTGCAATTTATCATATATTTCATCTACATTTGCTTTTCCATTGCTTATACGAGTGTTTCAAGGTTGGGAACATCTTCAACATCCTTTCAATGGTTTAGAGGTATGCGATTGTGGCAAGGAGTTACTACCCTAAACCTATGCTATAAATTTTTGGGAGCCAAGGGACCCTAAACCTATTCTACATTTTCTAGAGACATGAGAGATGTTACTACTGGCTTTAGTACTCATAACATTCTAGATCATATAGTAATGCCCAAATTAACAACAGTAAATACATGGTATCCTTGTAGGGAGAGCATGCCAATACATGCATGGTTACATCCTTGGCTTCCATTATTGGGTCAACATATGGAGCCTTTATATCCAACCATTTGTTATAAATTGGGGAATTTGTTTCATGTATGGCATGCAAGTGATGCATCTACATATGCAATTTTATCACCTTGGAAAACTATATTTGATCCTACTAGCTGGGAACAACTAATTGTTCATTTTATTGTACCTAATCTAATGATAATTCTATAGGAATTTGTAGAGGGTACAACTGTGGAATAACCTGGGGCTAGAGAGAATGTAAGCTATCTTAGGGTGATAGAGAAACACCAATTTGAGGCACTTTAGTAGAAACAACATATGCTCAACAAGCCTCAGCTTCCATGTGTAGTGGGATTCACCTGAATAATTACATGGGTGCATCTCAGTTGAGTTTGAAGGAAGTGATTGAAATATATGCATAAGAACATGACATCCAATTTTTCCCTAAAGTGGGACACACACATGATGGCCTTCAAGTTTATGGCTTTGGAACTCTCAGTATCTATCTAGATTTTCTTGAAAAACAAGTGTTTGCATAATCTAGAGATAGATGGGTGATTGCATTATTAGAGCAGCTAGTTGAGATGCACTGTAATTGAACTGGAGGAAATCATTGATAAACCAAACATATAATGAAGAGGAAACTTCAAAATTTGAATGCTAAAATGCTGAAATGAAAGCTATTGAGGATAAAACTCCTATGCCATAGTTACAACACAATCTGGAGTTGATTTTAGATATATATATTTTTTATAAAAAAAAAAAACACAACATAAATTATTCCCCATTTTTTTTGATTGTGGAGAGATGCATGCTCAAGCAAGGAAATGATCAAGTGGAGACATCAATAATACATGAATATTCAAAGACATCATTAAGGGTCAATTGGAATGTTTTAAGACCAATCATGGCCATGTTTAATGATCTAATTAATAGCATATATATAAATCCTAAAAGTCCCAATAAGAACCTTACAATAAAAATTATGTAAGGTGGGTCCAATAGAGCCCATATAAGATTATAATAGATAAAAAGGGTCTTATATAGGTCATATTTACCTTTAAAAACATTGAGAACAAATTAGAATAATGTTTGAATGGAATAAGGCATTAAAATGTAAGTTAGAAATTCAAATATTTGAATTCTAACAATTAGGAGCATTTAGGAGGGGAAATGAGTTTAAGGACTTAAACCACTTGGTTTCAGTTGTGGAAGTTTCCAACCATCCTATAAAAATCCTTGAATTCTTGGGATAAGGGGAAGTACAAATTGAGGAAGCATTTGCATGGACTTCATTCTAAAAATGCAATAAAATTCATAGTTTCTTGCATATTTGGACTTGTTCATTGTATTTATTTCATGGTTGATCATTGAAAAGTATTAGAGGATGTATTTGAAGTTTTTTTGGTCCATTTTATCATGGTTACATTTTGATTTTTTCATTTATTTAGACAAAGTGTTGTAGATGGTCATTTTCACATTGTTTCCTTCAAGTGAAATGATATAACCATCCCCTTTCTGTTCTAATTGTGATTTTGGGATTGGTTATTAACATGTATCATATGTAATTATGCATACTAATCTAGGTAAAATTCAGAGAATGTAGATGATCTTCCAATTGGACAAGTTTGGAGTACTTGTTTGCATGAAAATGCATTGAATTTGATACCATAGGTATAACAGCAGGAGATCTGCCGAAAGGAGGCCATGGTTTTATGTAAATGAGTCAAATTACTCATCATAAACATCATATAGGATCAAAATAGGTCTTGGAAGTGATTTCTTGGTCAGATTTGAAGAGGCCCTAGTTTTTTGCCTTGTTTGGTGAGGGTTTCATAAAAAGCACATATAGAGAGTTGTTGGGTTAAATCCAATTGAATAATCCTTAGTTTAGGATCATATTAAGATACTTTACCAATTTTTATGGTTGAGGGATTATTATTCCATATATTTCCTTTGTAAATGGAGGGGTTTTTATGCCTAAAAAGTGGCCCATAGTGTAACAGAAGAGACTTGGTTCAAAACAACCATACCTCATATTTTTATATGTTATAGAGAAGAAAAATGGGTATCCTAATCTGAAATTTATTTTCTTGATGTTATGTGAAAATTTTGAGAAAAATGTAAGAGGACAACATTTGAGGGTTAATTGGGTCTTGTAGGCCTAGTAGGTTGGGATGTTTGGTTTGCCTTAGAGATAGGATCTTGATATTTGGTAAAATAGTAATTTGGGGTGTATTAGGGTATTCAAAACCATTATATTACTAATAATTCTTTGGAGAATTCATTTACCTAATTTGGTAAACTTAAGCCTTAAGGTTGTGTTGGGAAACCTTTGGGAAAACACATTGTTCAGAGTATTTTCTCATAGAATTGAAGGGCCCATATTGCTCTACATCACATGCAAAAGAGTGTGGAAATCTTCAAATGAGGGTGGAGAGCTCTAAACATTTGTGGAGAGCTCTCAGCTCTGAAAGTTGGTGGTGATTTCATTTTCATGCCCTTGTGATTGTTGCATTTCATTGTCGTGCCCTTATGATCTCAACATTTTGTTGTCATGCCCTTGGTGGAGACTAGTGGAGATCTACAATTTTTTTCCATGCCCTTGTGATTGCTGCACTTCATTTTTGTGCCCTTGTGATCTTTACATTTAGTTGTTGTACCCTTGTGATGTCTATGCCCTTGCTCTATGATTTCATTGTCGTGGCGTGCTCTTGTGATCTCTATGCCCTTTGGAAATACAACATTTGGGATCAAATTGTGAGGGTGGTATAATTTGTGGTTTAATTAGGTCCCAAATGTAGTAGTGCTTGCTCTACAATTTTCTTCAAGGGAAGAAGAGGTACCTATGTAAATGTTTTTTTCTTTTCCTTATAAACATGTATCTCTTTATATTTCCCCCAGTAGGTGATTAGAGAATTTTCTCTTTATGTATATGTATGTTTATATATACATACATACACACATATATGTGTGTCTACATGTATGTATGTATGTATGTATGTATGTATAGAGAAGCTTCTCTTTATGTATATGTGTATGTATACATACACACATACATATGTGTCTGTGTGTCTATGTATGTATGTATGTATATATATAGAGAGATCTCTTTGTTTATATACATACATACATACATATATAGAGATCACAAGGGAACGATAAGAAAGATGCAGAGATCCCAAGGGTACAACAACGAAATGCAAAGATGCAGAGATACATACATACATATACACATACATATATACATACATACATACATACATCTGCATATGCAATTTTGTCATCTTGCAAAATTGTATTTGATCTTTACTCAATCACCAAGAGATAATATAATCTGTAAGTACAGATTTCTGCATACTTAGTTTGGTATGAATATTTTCGATTGAATTCATTTGAGGAGAGTGAGTCTACTTATGATGATAATGGCTCAATGTATTGAGTCTCTAGAGGAGAGAGACTTACAAAATCTTAGATGTTTTTCTAGCTCAAATGTTCCTAATTTTATGTTCACAACTCAAATGCTCTCCGATGGCATGAGCTAAAACCCTCATTACTACATCAAAAATTAAGGAATGAAATATGATTATGTCCCCAATAGAGAATTGAAATGCAATTTTTTTGGATTCCACTTAATATTGTGTTGATAAATTCAAGAAATTCTACTACCATGCAAATTAACTTACATTGATTCTGAAGCTTAGGCCCTAACAATAGTCAAAAGGTAAATTGTTGTCAAAGAATGTGCTAAAAAACCCCTAGTTAAAGAAGTTGTTTTTACCACTAGAGAAAGTATTCACCCTTGAGTGAGCAATTATACGCCATCTATAAAAGCCCTTTACTTTTTTGGGACATGGAGCACATTCTATGTTAGTAAAATTTAGGTCTGCAACTATTTTCATTTTCTTTCAAAGATATAAACAATGATTGATTATCATTTCCTACATTTGTCTCTAGATAGTACCCTCTATCATTTCCATCTATGGTGATATTGGGTTTTATTTGTATCGAGTCAGAGCATGTTGATGTTGGAAGGGATTGTACTAAATATGCATTGGGAGAAGGTGACCACCTTTGGATTTACTGTGTACTTATTATGTCATCGCCTGATAATCCTAATGACTTCTTTTCATGAGCTCTTTATGATCTTCTCATGCCTTGTAAATTCCTTCCATGTTATAGGAGAAATGTAAGTGTTTCTATCAAATCTAAACTCGGTTATGGCCAATTTAAATGGGGTCCATTGACTCCCTATTCGTGGTTGTTTTGGTAAACATTATTGATATTGTCCATGTTCAAATGATGTCAAGACTTAGCCAAATGAACACCATTGTCTTCAATGTGTGTTTCATCAACATTCCATTAAATGGATCCACCCATCTACACTAAAAAGTCAAACCTAAAAACTTGATCATTACAGACATTGCATATATATCAATGCATGTGTATCTTAGAAGGGTCAACGACCATATGAAGCCAGCTTTTTATTTTGGATATGAGATGATTCATTTGCGATGCCAATATATCCTCCTCCATATTGAATTTCCATATCATCTAATTTCTAGATACAAATCATTGGACTTGGTCTTCTGAAATGGTATGGGCTACTTGAATTGTTGAATTATACATTCAGATTGATGAACTAACACTTTGAATCACTAGTTTCATGTTCATAACCTTTGGATTTTGAAATGTGAACTTTGATTTTGATTTGTGGTGCATGGAATATTATGAAACAAAATACATCTAAATATTCTTGGAGACATTTGAAAGCATCTACACAAATTGATATGAACCATTCAATCTAAATTACAAAGTCTTTGAATCTTAGTACTTTGATCCAAGCCAAGAGCCTTTTGAAATTTGAAACCACTAAACTACTTAGGACACTGAACTTATTGAACATATGAACCTTTTTAAACCGATGGAAGCATTTTGAAATAGATTCAATGAGGTTCAAAACCCAAGAGGGACTAAAATATAAACCTCAGACAAGGGCTGCGTGGTATGGTGGGGTAGGAGGAAGATGGTTGTGTGAATGGCTAATCGGGCAAGTTGTAGAAAAATCGGGGTGTCAGATGCAATTAGTTTCATTAATTGATAAAGGAATCAACTTTGAAAGCATGATGATCAAAATTGGCATGTCCATCCTTATGATAGATGTCTCTATCTTAGAATAGAAAATTACCTCAAATGACAAGCAACAAATTATTAAATGTATGAAAAATCATAAGAACATTCACCTATAATATTTTTGAAGGACAAAAATATAAACTGGTGGAAAAGTCGTGAGCTATGTGGCTCCACATTATGGCTATTCCATTGTCCAGTAATAGAATATCTTCACATTAAATATGAAGATGTTGAAACTAAAAAGATAACTATCAAATATCTATATTTTTGTTTTAGTGATAACAAATATACAGTCTAATTTTAAGAAAAATAATAGCCTTAAATGCATATAAACAAGAGTACTAGTTGTAGCTATATAACCCTAGTATTACTAATTATGTCAAACAAAATGTTCAATAAAACAAGTATGAAGTAACATAAATGGATCATCTACTCAATCCTATTATGACTTAATGTGAATGCATCCAATCATTACCTGGATAGTATTATGCACGAGATCTTTACTCAATCAACAAGAGCTAATGTAATCTATAAGTACATATTTTGGCATACTTAGTTTGGTATGAATAGTTTCAATTGAATGCAAGGGTAATCGCTTGTGTCAATTTAATACATGAATGATTAATTTAGTTTAGTAAAAGTACTATGCAAGTGTGTATTTATGCATGTAAAGTAGCTCACATAGTGAGCTAATATACATACATACATGCACATATGCATACAATCATCATAATCAGTTATCCTTGAATCTAACCAAACCTATTATATATAAACAAGAGATACATGTTTAGAATGAAAAAAAGAACCTTTACATAGGTACCTCTTCTCCCCTTGAAGAAAATCGTAGAGCAAGGGCACAAAGATCACAAGGGCATGACACGACAACAAAATGCAGTGATCATAAAGGAACAAAAACAAAAACCTAGATCTCCACCAACTTTCAGAGCTCTCCACCCTATTTCGTGCACAGCTCTCCACAATCAATAAAAAAAAATGGGGACTGATTAATATTGTGTTTTTTTTTTTTTTTATAATCCATAATCCATAAGATCTCTCTATATATATACATACATACATACATACATACATAGACATACATATATGTGTGCGTGTGTAATGTATATATATACACATATATACATATACATATGTATATATATGTGTGTGTCTATATATATACATACATACATATATATACATACATATGTATATATGCATGCATACATATATACATACATACATGAAAACAACAATGTAGTTTCTAAGAGTTTACAATTGTTCAACAAAATGACTTATTTTACAAGAAAATGCACTTGAAGAATTATTAGCTCAGAAGAAAGAACATGGTGTTGAAATGGTACAGGAAGTGCTTGACATGAGAGGTCCACAAGTGAGGGTGTTGACCAATCTTGAAAACTTGAACGTTGAAATGAAAGCTATCAATGATCAAACATCTATGCCAAAGTTACAAGACAATGTGAAGTTGATTTTAGATAAGGTAGAGGCAAATATTTAGAAGTTTGATAATCAAAATTTAAGGTACAAGAGTGAAGGAGAAGGATCAACTTTAGAAAGAGAAGGAGAAGGAGTGGCTTTAGAAAGAGACTCCATAGCAGAAACAACAACTAGACAACATAGAGGATATTATGGGAGCCACTGGATAGAATCCAAGAAAGTATTGCGGTAGGTACTATGACATTGGAATCACTTGCAAGTTTTTTTGAGAATTTACAGTCCAAATATCGGGAGGACTACAAGTTGTGCAATTTTCCATGTATTACATCTACATTTTCTTATAAGAGTCTTTCAAGTATTGGCACAGTCTCCATGCAATGATCCCAAGTGTCTATTGCTTATAAGAGTGTTTCAAGGTTGGGAACCACTTTAACATCCTTTGCATGGTTTAGAGGAAATTTCATTGTGGTAGAGGCTTCTGCAAGAGAATGAGCCTCGTGATTATGGCATTTACACAGAAGAAGAACTTGCTTCTTCAACTCCTTACACTCAACTATTCACTAAAGTTATTCATCAATTCCTTGCATATGCAATTTTATCACCTTGGAAAACTGTATTTGATCCTACTAGCAAGGAATAGTTGATTATTCATTTTATTGTACCAAATTTGATGATAGTTCTATAGGAATTTGTAATCAACCCAAATAATTAGCAACTAGATCCATTTAATTGGGTTATGGCTAGTTTCTTTCTAAAAATATCTACTATGATATGTTTTTGCAAAATTTCTTGTGAACTCTGCCCATTTTTCCTATTTTGCATTATTTTTGTGGAGGATCTTGAGGTAAGTCACTTAGCACAAATTGAGTGAGTTCTATTGTTTTATTATTTGGATTCTAGAATATGTATGCAGCTGGATCAATTTTTTTGTTGTGCTAAGATGTAATAAGAACCTTAAAAAACATCTCTAAATATACATGTTTAGAAGGAAAAGAAATCAACATTTACATAGCCCTTGAAGAAAATCACAGAGCTAGGGAACGGAAAGAAAATCATAGAGAAGGGGCATGACATAGCAATGAAATCATAGAGAAAGGGCATAGAGATCACACGGCCACGACATGGAAACAAAATTGTAGAGAAAGGGAATGACAATGAAATCATAGAACAAGGGCATGGAAACAAAATGAGGAGATCACAAGGGTATGACAACAAAATTATAGAGCAAGGGCACAACAGCATTCAGAGCTCTCCATCCTCATTCAAAGGTCTTCCCCCCTCTTTTGTGCGTAACTCTCCACAATAAAAACAAATGGAGAATGACTTATGTAGTGTTTTTTTTTAAATACTCACATGAGCATCACAATTACAATGCCAACATCAGTATTACGATAGCATAGGGGACAATTGCAAAAAAAAAATATAAAAAAAATTGAAAATAACCACAAATTACACCACCGTCACAAATTTTTGTCACAATTTGACCCCAAATGTTGTAGTGTGTGCATTATTATTGAAGGGGGAGATAAGTGATTAGGAGAGAATCAAAGAAGATGAAAATCAGAGAGAATGACAAAGATGAAGAAGCTACTAAGGGGGAGAATTAGAGAAGATGAAAATTAGAGTAAAGTGACTGAGAATAAGAAGAATAAAGATTGTTGTAAAAGGGGAGACACGATGTTTCTGAAAAATGAAGTATACCCAAAGGGGGAGAAATTATGAAGATGAAGTTGCTAAAGATATAGACCGAGTGAACCCAATGGTAAATTTGTTGCCGAGAACCAGAATAAAGTCAGAAAGTTGAAAAGTTGTATTGTTTTTAATGCATACATTTGATTAACTTCTATGTAATGTTTTGTAATGTAAAAACTTATGTTCATGTATTGCCATCAATATCAAAGGGGGATATTGTTAGACCCAACTAATAATTTTTTTATTGTATGTAAAAGAGTCATATTAGTTGTTACATTTTCATTGATGTCAAGCCTTATTTGGTTTGACATTATGCTAATTTAGTAGAGTACCAAATAATTTGATTGATGAAGAGGATTTGAAGAAAATGTGATGATGAAAGAGTTGATAAGTGTTGGTATTCAATGGGTACTTGAATGAATTGGAATATGATAATATAATATTGGTTTGATTATTTTGTAATTATGTAATGTTGTGATGAATTTCATGTATTCACCATGCTACATAAGTTACAACGATAAACTAGGTGAAAGAAACGATATGGTCTTAACCCAGTGATTACAGTTTTCACCAAATGCCTGGAAAGAAAATGTAAAACTCAAGTGTTAATCAAGTAATTTTAGTGTTAATTGAATGATGTATTGTCTGAGTAGAGTTTCAATGTTCATTAAGTGAAGAAAAAAATAAAAGATTAGTTTGAGGCCAACTTTTGGTGAAAATTAAGAATGTTTGAGAAGATTGAGATGTTACCATATAGGATTTCAAAGACTTGTTAGGTCCACTCAATTAAGAGATTTTATCTGCTATAGTGTAATAAAGTAATAGGCAAATGATCTACTAGGTTCAACACTATCTTGCTTTCTCATATTTTTGCTTAGCTTAGTTTCCTCCTTCTAATCTCTATATGGCTAATTCACACACTTTCTCTTTTACTTTATACTTCCTCTACTTGATCTTTGTACTTTTATTTTGCTTGATTCACCTTGCTCTTCTTCATTTTTATTCAACATCAATTCTCACACAATAAACACATCATCATCAACTAAAAATAGTCATGTTAATCTCCTTAAATAGGTAACTTTTCCATTCTATATCCTTCCAGATTTTGTCACTTAATCAAGATCATAGATCTTAGATTCATTGTATTTAATCACTTACAAAATATAACTTATTTGAACTTTGTACACATCTTCATCTTTCTTAAATCTCCTTCATTAGATCTACATTAGATTTCTATAGCCATAGATTTTATAACTAATGTTGAATTTATCCTTTTACTAGTGTCGGCCTTTAGGGGTTTATTTTTGTTTATATACTGATCATATAAATAATATTTGATTTTGTTTCAATTTGAACATTCAAATCCAATTGAAGATAATTCACGCTTCAATTGGAGGGACGAAATATTTTTCAACTTTCTATTTTCGATTTTTGGAAGAAGAATTTGCAACACGGGCAATAAAGATAAAATAGCAAGTAAATATGCATGAAGAAGAACTCATGAACAATAAGATGAAAATCATCAAAAAAAATAGTAGGATACTATAGGAGGCAAGGTACACATGCAATCTTTTTTCCAATGCATATTTAACATATAGTATAGTCATATTCTAGAATTTTAGTACATATAGTTAGGATTAGGGTTTATCCAATTAGGAATATGGTAAATATTAACTTAGGGTTACTATTAAATTAATATTGAGTGTTTATTGAATTATGAATATTTAGCATTAGGTAAAATTAAAGAGTTGAATATTTAGGATTAGGGTTTATTACATTATGATTTTTAGATTATGAATATTTAGAATTACGGTTCATTTTAATTATGATCTTTTAAATTATGAATTTATTTAGGATGTAGTCAACCAAGAAAACTCACTGAGGTTGGAGAAGGTTCATCCCAAGTTCAAATAGGAATGTACATGCACACATCTCTTGCAAGTAAAATCTCTCTAGATTTCTATGTGTAGGCAAACTTTATATCTATGATTTTAAATTTTAGAGACAAATACTCTTACAAACTTGCTTGATTTTATTTGTTATAGATCATGCGCATGCAATTGTATATGGTGAAAATGTTGGACATGAGGAATTGAAGATGAATCAGTGGATATCAAAGAAGGACCATCTAAAGGTTAGATAAAATTGTATTTAATAGTTCACTTGTTATGTATATACACATATGTCCCCTAAAAATAAGTTGTATCTTAAGTCTTTATTTTAAGTTTTCTTGCAGCTCAAGATCAAAAAATAAATGAGAATTTTAATCTAGCTCAAAGATTGAAGAAAAAAAAAAATCATAGAAACATAGATTATTTAATTGAAATGGATGTGGAAAAATTGAGAGAATATGCTAGTCAACCTACACATACTACAAAAAGGAAATTGAATAAAAAGTCTAAAGAAATAACTGCACAAGTTGAGAATCTTGATACAGTGGAGAAAACTCAACTATTATCAATTTCACTTCTTAAAGATGAATTGAAAGAGTCATTGAAACTATTAGGTATAGATACAAGTATATAGAAGAGGAAGGCTTCTAAACTATAAAAAGATATTGTTGAAAGTGTTAAGGAAGGATTATATTCCATTGGGGAAAAACTAGATCTATAGATAAATCCATTACACGAAGAGTGATATTGACATCTATTTTAAATAAGAAATTATGGCAAAAAAGATAGGTCTCTTCACTATCATCTCATATTGGGTATAGTCTAAAGATGATATTACATTATCTGAAAAGGTGAAACAATTTAGATGATAGTACATTAGAAGAAAATTGGGCACTAATGTGTAGAGTTCCTCGATATGATAAGATTGTGAAAATGGTTAAGAACGTAGTCATTCAATTTTGGATTGATAATACTCATCCTTCACCAAATAGAAGAGATATCATCAAGCAGAGGATTGCACCTAAGTCTTCAACACACAAAATATTGGTTGGATGTCACGCAAGATGAATTGTATCTCTCATTTTGTAATTTAAATCCTAACACAAAGATTGGAAAAACAATGTTTGAAACATTGAAACCCTACTTTGTGAAGATAAATAGATCTTTTGAAACATGTTGAGTTTGATTTGTACTATGAAGGGTTCTAAAAGATGATAGAAGGAAGTGGTGGTTCTCAAATTTATTTTCATTAACGATCGAGCCAATTCATAACATCAATCTTATGTGTTAAACTAAATGATCGTGCAATAGGTGAAATAGATTACATAAGAGGAATTTGTGAAACATGTGGTAACCTGACTAAATTTCCTTTGAGAGATGAAGATATTGATATGATGAGGATGGCAAAATGAAAGAGATATAAGTACATAAAGTCAAAAAAAAAAAGTTGGAAAAAAATCAACAAGGTTGGGATATGTAGAGGATGACATACTTGCTGGAGAATTTATGTCAAATTTTCATAAATTGATTCAACCATATATATGTCATGCTTTTTTTTTCTAAGTGGCAAGTAGCACAGTTTCAAACACTAAGAGAAACTTTTCCACTTGGAATAATTTTCTCTGTTGTTGATTTTGCAGAGAATTACTCTTTTATTTCTCAAAAATAACTTCAACTACATTACTACTATACAGAGCAAGTTACTATTATGGTTCAAGTGTCTTCTCGACATGCACAAATTGATTTGGATGGTGTGGAAAGTACAAATCAAGAACAAGTCATTAAAAAGGAGTATCACTTGTACATTAGTGATGACAAAGAACATGACATACATTTTGTGGAACATTGTTTTAAGACATTTTTTGAATATTTGAAAAACAAAGGCATAAAAATGGAAAAAAAAATTGTATGGTGAGATGGATGTGCAACACAATTTAAATCAGCTAGGCCATTTTATGCATTATGTAGATATCATCGATACCTTAATATACCACACATTTGGAGTTTCTTTTAGAGTGAACATGGAAAGGGTGAGCATGATGGTTTAGGAGCTTGTAACAAATGTGCTTTAAGAAAGTATCAAATGGACTATAAAGGATATCACATTAATAATGCCCATGATGTGGTTGAGAGGTGCAAAACACATTTTATGGTGCCAGCAAATACAGATAACACGTCATCACAAGCAGATCGAGTCATACCATTCATAGTGTTTTGGGAGATATCAGGTATAAATTAATTTGAATATTATAATTGAATCAAATTTATATTTAATATGTTAGGTGATAACTAAATTATGTACATGTTGTGATGTGGAGTCTAATCAGACTCAAAGGTTTATTCAACATGGTTTTCTCCCCATATTATTTCTACAAGGGTTTGGGGGCAGTGCCTCAAAAGCCAAAAATGCCCTTATATTGTAAAAGGCATTGGCTGCTATTTTCCTATTGGACAGCTTATTCTAACCCTAATTTTGTAAGCGGTAAAAGCTTGTATAAAAAGGCTTAGGGTTAAGTATTTTCATAATGTAATGGTGATATTGTAGCTTCTTGCAACAGTATTGAGCTATAAGGGATTGTGGATTGTAATCACTAGATAGTAATAATATTGGACTTGCTATTGGTGGGCGTAGCCTAGTGATTGGATGAACCACATTAGACTTGGTGTTTTGTGTTCTCTTTTATGAAATCTACTATTTTTTGGTATTAGTTATATTTGCATGTAACTATTATTTTCTATCTGAGGTTAATCCTAATAGTATACACATATTTAAAACCCATTTTTTATAAATATGTATGGACCTTACATTTAGGTGTTGATAGAAGATCAATGCATGCATGCAAAAGGGTAGAGAAGACATGATCTTTGCATTCAATTATGAGTATAGACAGTAATGTGTGGTCATTGTACACAAGAGAATATTCATGTTTTTGTCCTGATTGAATTGATGAAAACTACGATGGTTGCATTAATCAAGAACATGGATATATGGGTGAATGGACTTTGGTGCCACTAGATGTTATCAATACGAATGAGTTTGAGGATGAAAACTATGATGATATTCCATTGGTTTCTAGTGATTATGACCATATTTTAGGATTGATTGGAGTTGTTATGTATGTATATGTACAAGTGCATTTGTTTCATAATT
>CM053788.1:27642500-27652500 GCA_028749045.1 Cupressus sempervirens
CCTCAAATACAAACTAATACTCAAAAAGATCACCTATGGGACCCAAGTAAATATTCATGCATGTTATGCAATTATGGGGCACACAAATATGTGATGAGCTCGTCGATGATGAACTTGCGCTAACATCATCAACACAGGGAGGCAAGACTGACCTAGCCTAGGATATCAATAGGCTACTCAATCTATGGGTGGCTCTAATAGTCTAAGAGCTAGCCTTAGCAATGATATCAGGATGTTGCACTGGAAGAGGGGGGAGACATCAGTAGGGGGGATAAAACTATCAGTTTTCTTCCACTAGGCAAAGGGTCTATTCTAAGGAGCTCCTCCTCCTACACCCATGTTGGGCTTCATGCTCTCGTAGTTCACTGTGAGGTGCAACACAAATTTGGCATACAATTTTTTAATGAATTAGAATGGCATCTCTAAATTGTTGTGTGGAGGTTTGTTAAAAACCATCCACCAATGATCCCAAAATTATTCATGCATAGCCTCATTTGTGCACCATTTAATTGATAATTTGGGCTTTGTGCACGTTCTACTGGTTTACTAGTTTTTGGGTCTACAAAAAGGTTAACTATATCATCTTTAGTTATATTTAGGGCTACAACCTCATCATAGTCCAATCCATCATCAAACATGGCATGTATTTGCTCATGCCAGTGAAGAGCAACATTTTTTTCATTCGTAAGTGTTTCAATATTATCCACTATGGTGTTTAACATGGATAACATGGGATCCAATGCAGGTATATTGTTATATGTGGTTTGCAAAACCCTCAGTTTGGTGAGATTTTCATATATCAAATCTTCAATTTGAGGAGGGTTTTGAGGGGGTAGGGGATCGTTTGGTGGATGGTTTTGAGGGGGTATTAGATCATTTAGTGGAGGCTTATGAGGAACATTATTTCTAGCCTCAGTGTTATCATTCAGGTCAACCATACCTATTAAATTGCAAAACAACATTTCTATTTTAAAAAACTTATTTTTCAACTATTTCTATTAAAAAACCTAATTTTTAACAATTTATATTTTAAAACCCTAATTTTTAATTAAAATTGACTCAAAAATTTAAAAAATTTAAAAAAATCCTCACCTTTATCGTATACCCATTACTAATATATCATATATCCGAAATGGAGTCACCTCAAACACAAATGTGTTATTTGCTCTCATTTTTTTAAAATCCAAGTCATAGGTTTGAAATATTTGATCTCATACCAGATACCCGATATGATATCCAATACCCGATAATGGATTGGATACTCAATAAGGTTTGTCCCAGCCTTTTTGCCTTGGTATCAGGATGGGTGCAAAAAACTTAGAGTGGATTTTGAAATGCTTTTAGACATTTTCAAACTCCACTTTTTTTACATCACCACTATTTTCCACACCATGATCCTGCACATACCCATTTCTTATTGAAGAGAAAAAAAATTAAGCAATGTTATTGGTTAAAATAATTGGGGTCTTCTACATGGATTTTTAGGGAGCACTCTGTCTCTCGAAATTTTTCAAGTATTTTTTAGGACATGTTGAAGGACATTTATGCATAGTATATTAGTAGTATTAGATTATTTTTAAGTTATAAAACATTAATCTTTGTAAAATTATTTCTTTTAGCATGTTTATGACTATTTAGATGAAAATTTTGAGCTAACAAAGTTATATTTTTTAATTTAAAAATATGATATTTATAGCTTTACACATTCTTATATTATATATAGTATATATGCTTTTACATTAAATCATACTGTAAAAAAAAAATTCATTATAATTAATTGAACAATATTTATGTTATAAATTTTCATGATAAAATAAAATATGCAATCACTATTCCATTCATTTTACTCTTATTTTCTCATTCTTAATAGCCTAACCATTCATTTCATTCTTATTTTAAATTAACTACTATACATAAACATAAACTACTACATAAGTTTATGCATACAATATAAAGAATTATACATAAAATATGCATTTCAAATTCAAATTTAATAAACAAAACTACTTAATTAGTTGGCCGAATACTGAATTAGTCTATCATTCTCGCATTCTTATTATAAATTAGTCCCACCATTCATTTCATTCTTATTTTAAATTAACTAATATACATAGTTACTACACTACTTTATACATTTCATTCTTATTTTAAATTAACTAGTATACATAATTACTACACTACTTTATACATTTTAAGTTAAATAGATAATTTCATTATTATTTTAAATCAACTTCTATAACTAAACTACTAAACTAATGCACTTTATACATTTCTTGTTCATAAGTAAGTCAATTATTGAATTACCACTACTACCATTCAGAATATTCTTATTTAAAATTTTGAATAACCCCTACAATGAAAACTAATTATACATAAATTTATACATAGAATATACACATTAAATACTATTGCACTTTATACATTTCTTTTTCAATAAACAAGACTATTGAATTAGTCGACTACTGAATTATCCCTAACATTCTCTCATTCTTATTTAACTATACATAAACTACTACATAAATTTAACATGGAATATAAACTTATACATAAATTTATGTACATAGGAATATAAACTTAAATTTATACAGAGTGAAATATCATATATATTTAATAAAGAAACAATTTATACATAGAATATACATTTCAAGTTCAATAAACAAAATGCATTTCAAGAAATAATTTATACATAGAATATGCATTCATGTTCAATAAACAAGACTACTAATAACTTGACTACTAAATTAGCCCTACCATTTTCTCATTCTTGTTTTGAATTAGGCCTACCATTATTTTCATTCTTATTTTGAATTAACTACTATACATAAACTATGACATAAATTTATACATAGGAATATAAACTTATACATAAATTTATACATAGAAAGTATACATTTCAAATTCAATAAACAAGACAACTTAATTAGCCAACTACTGAATTAGCATTATCGTTTATTTCATTCTTATTTTGAATTAGCCCTACCATTCATTTCATTTTGATTTAAAATTCTGAATTAACCCTACTATTCATTTCATTCTTATGTATAGAAAACTACTTATACATAAAATATCAACTTGTACATAAATTTATACATAGAATATCATTCTTATTTCAAACTATACATAAACTACTATATATAAACTTATTCATATACACATTTCAAGTTCAAAAAATAAATTTGTATTTCTAATCTATTATATATAAACTATATATGAACTATTATATGTATATATATACAAAACTTTCATTCTTATTTTAAACTTTACATAAACTACTATATATAAACTTATACTTAGAGTATACATTTCAAGATCAATAAATAAACAATCTATTTCTAATCTACTACATATAAACTATACATGAACTACTATATATATGAAATTATAGAACATTCTTCTTTTAGAACTGAATTAACTCTACTTTTCATTTCATTCTCATTTTAAACTACTATACATAAACTAAACTACTATATATAAATCTACTACCATTCATTTCATTCTTATTAGTCCATGTCATAGTTGTATTATATTTTGACTTACTCATCTTAACTAGTGATTAAATATGTTGTAGTTGATCAATTAGATTTTTATATATATTTGATCTTTTATTATAAATATTACATTTTCTAATGTAACCATGGTAAATTTTTAACTTTATAATTTATATTTTTAAAAATCTCTCTTTTAATTGGATGAATCAATTAAGGCCTTATATGATGTGTTAGGATTAACCTCAAACAGAAATAACAGTTACATGCAAATATAACTAATATTGGAAAACAATAAAGTGCACAAATGAGAACTCAAGGCACAAAGAATTAATGTGGTTCACCCAATCCCTAGGCTACATTCACCAACAACAAGTCCAATGTTATTATTATCTAGTGATTAGAATTCGCAATCCCTTAGAGCTCAATACAGCTGCAAGAAGCTACAATATCACCATACATTATGAAATCCCTAACCTTAAGCTGGTTTATACAAGTTTTTTCTGGTTACAAAATTAGGGCTAGAATAAGTCGTTCAATAGAAAAATAGCAGCTAGTGCCTTTTACTCTAATGGATCATTTTTGGCTTCATTACTCTATCTTGGGGGCGTTGCCCACCAACCCCTGTAGAAATAATCTAGAGGGAAACTACGTTGAATAAAGCTCTGAGTCTGATTAGGCTCCACATCACAACATGATGATTGTAGGTTTGTGAAATAGCCCTACCATTCATTTCATTCTTATTTTAAATTCACTACTATACATTAAACTGTACTACATTAATTTATACATATAAGAATGTACATTTCAAGTTCAATACAAGATTATTGAATCAACCCTACTATTCATTTCATTCTTATTTCAAACTACTATATAAATTTATACATGGAATATAAACTTATACATAAATTTATACATAGAATAACATTTCAAGTTCAATAAACAATTGTACATAGATTCATATACATTTTAAAGTCATAGAATTATACATAAATTTATCATACAATATAAAAAAGACTACTAAATTAATCCTACCATTCTCTCAATCTTATTTTCTCTCATTCTTATTTTGAATTAGCCCTACCATTCATTTCATTCTTATTTTAAATTAACTACTATATATAAACTACTACGTAAATTTATACATGCAATATAAACTTATACATAAATTTATACATGCAATATAAACTTATACATAAATTTATACATGTAATATAAACTTATACATAAATGATACATAGAATATACATTTCAAATTCAATAAAAAAGGCTACTAAATCAATCAACTACTGAATTAACTTACTATTCTCTCATTCTTATTTTAAATTATCCCTACCATTCATTTCATTCTTATTTTAAATTAACTACTATACATAATTACTACATGAATTTATACATTTCAAGTTCAATAAAAAAGACTACTGAATTAGCCCTACTATTCTTTTCATTCTTATTTTGAATTAATTACTATAAATAAACTACTACATAAATTTATACATAGGAATATAAATGTATACATAAATTTATACATAGAAAATATACATTTCAAGTTCAATAAATGAGACTATTGAATTAGCCAACTACTGGGTTAATACTATCATTTATTTCATTCTTATTTTGAGTCAGCACTACCATTCATTTCATTCTTATTTTAAATTTTGAATTAGCCCTATTCATTTCATTCTTATATATAGAAAACTACTTATACATAAATCAATACATAGAGTATCATTCTTGTTTCAAACTATAAATGAACTACTATATATAAATCCAATATCTATAAACTTTCAAACTATACATAAACTTCTATATATAAACTTATTCATATCATATACACATTTCAAGTTCAAAAAATAAATATATATTACTAATCTACAATATATAAACTATACATGAACTATTATTTATACAAAATGTTTCATTCTTATTTCAAACTATACATAAACTACAATATATAAACTTTCAAACTATATATACATAAACTACCATATATAATATACTATATATAAACTTATACATATCAAGTTCAATAAATAGATAATCTATTTCTAATCTACTATATAAAAGCTATACATGAACTACTATATATAAGAATTTAAAAAATGAATTTGTTGTACTATAATTCATTTCATTCTTATTTCAAAGTACGATACATGAACTAAACTATTATATATAAATCTATTACCATTCATTTCATTATGTATCATATTTTGAATTATTTATCTTAACTAGTGATTAAATAAATTGTAATTGACCAATTAAAGTTTTATATATTTGATCTTTTATCATAAATATTACATTTTCTAAGGTAAATTTTTAATTTTATAATTTGTATAAAATATTTTTCTCCCTTTAATTGAGGTCTTATATGCAGATTGCAGGTTTATGAAATATTACATTTTATAGATTATATTTTAACCCATACACCATTGATATTCTCTTATTAGTATGTCTCATTCCTAATTATAAGGAAATGGTCCACAATATTATTTACATTATATAAGTTAATAGGAACAAAAATTGTCTATTATATTTATCTTATTATTAATTTTAATTTTAATTTTTGAATTAATTAGACTACATTATATTTTTTATAAAATAAAAAATTTCAAAATCATATTTCATGAATGTTTGAAATGATCAATACACTCAAATTCATTAAATAATTATTTTAATTTTATTTATTTAAAACTATAATTAACACATATTTTAAACTATAGTACCATTATAATAAAAATTATAATGACTATTGATTTATAAACTAAAAGACAACATAATTAAAAAAATATTATACTATAAACAATAAAATTATTGTTCCACTTAGATTGTATATATTTGTATTATAATGTGTGAAACATAAGTGAGATTAATATGTTGCTTACACAATTAAAACTACTTTTTTTAATACATATAATAAATATAAATTAAAATTACAATTAAATTTATTATCAAAATTAAAACTAATTTTACTTCCAGTACTAAGCCAATAAGTGGCACTTGTTTTAAAATTGATCAATCCTACTATTCATTTCATTCTTGTTTCAAAATACTATTTATTTCAAAGCAGTGTACATTTTTATTAAAATACATGAATTAACAAATGTACATGACAAATATCCATTTATTTTTAAAAAATTTAAATTATTAGCACTACCATTCATAATAAATATTCTTATTAAATTCATAATAAATATTCTCAAATGTACAGAGTATATACATCAGATTATAAAAAAATACATAATCAACAAATGTACGTAACGAATATATATTTCTAAAAAAATAGATTATTAGCACTGCCATTCATAAAAAATATATCTATTTCAAAAGGCAACACAGTGGCAAAAGCAATCCTTGAACTCACTCGTAGAAGGATCAACATTTTCCTGCAAATCTACTTCGAAATGGTCACTCCTCTTTTAGCAACTCTGATGATGAAAACTCCTCAAATGATAGTGAAGGTGCCCTGGGTACTACAGAGGACAATGGAAAATTAATTAATTTAGACTTGAAGAAATATAGGATTTGTGTTAGTAGGGGGGATCCAACTTCATTCATAAACATATAGTCCTTGAAAGAAAGACTAGTGGCTAGGAGGCATCCACCAAAATTCTCATAAATTGTGTAGGATATTACTTTATGTGGATTTTGCACCTAGATTCTCCTGCAGTAACTAAGGTTTAGATTAGAATTAGTACTACTAATTATTTCATTCTTATTTCAAATTACTATACATTCTTATTAAAATAATAAATCAAAAAATGTACATATAACAAATATATATGTTTCTAAAAAAATCTATTTTTAGTTCTTTAAGGCAGGAGACTATAGTTTGACTATAGTTTTCAACTACTTTTTGAATACTAGTTTTGTTCTTGGGAGCCTTTCAAGATGGAAAAATCATGAAAAATAACTATAGTGTTCAGAGATTTTGGGATTAAATGCACGTCATAAATATAATTTTCTTTTTTATTATTGTGGTCTTTTTTTTTTCAGAAATATTAAGGAAAATGTGATTGACATTGCAAGTAACATCTTGTAAATGGGGTATGTAGCACCCTATGATTTTCTCTTTCTTGCATGGCTTCAAGATTCATGTTCTTTGTTTCCTTGTACTAATACTTTCTAGGTCTCCACTTGTCCATCTACTTGTTATAATATTTATTTGAATGCATTGAGGTGGAGGTAACTTGAAGAGTTTGCTACATAAAATAGTCTAACAATGGTACAAAGTGCCCTATAAATGAAAACTAATTTTCCATCTTCTTATTATATCCTCTCACATTATTAGTCACTCCCATTAAGAGATAAGACTAAAGTTTTCAATGCATTTCTATGCATCTAGGAAAATGTGCATGCATGGTTTATCCTATAGTTTTTACAAATTTTTCTATTAAAGTTGAATTTCAAATAAATTTTTCTATTTTCTGATTCACTCTTACATTTTTTCCTAATAATCTTTTAAGATTTTTATTAAGACTATTTCTGACATTAATAAAACTTAAGGACTAGCATTTTCTATTTTAGCTACTAGTGGACTTGTCTACACTTGTAAGATGTCTTTTGCATGCAACAATATTAGTGTAACTAGACAACAATTGTACATGTAGATGGCATGAATGTGGCTTTTCTTGTTATTACTTCTTCTTTTGTTCATCATGCTCATTTTCCATTTTTTCTTTTTTATTTTGTTCTAGTTTCTACTACTTCCTGCATCCATTGATGAAATATGTGACTGACAAAGTTGCAAAGAAAGAACTAGATAAAATTGAGTTGCATTTACTTCTCAGCTACATCCATTATGAGTACTCAATATCTATGCAGACTCGGCAAAAAAATTATTAGCATTTTATTGAAAGTTGAAAAAAGGAAAGGACAATTGTAGTTATTTCAAAGTTAGACATTGAACTATGTTGAGATTTTAAGATTTGGGATTTTATTGCTAGCAATGGTTAATTTTAATATTAAATCTTATGTATAGTTGGATGACCTTTTTCTTCATTGGTTGTTATTAGTTTGAATTGGTGAGGGCAAGATGAAGAAGATTTTCTATCAGGCTTGAATTGTTAGAATATTGTAACAAAACTATAAACTTTCCTAAATTCTTCAAATGGTTTTTTTTTTATTGACACTTGAAAAAAAAATCATACGACTCATTTACTTAAAGGATTTCTATGATTTACTATGTAGGGGAAGATCTAAAATTATTTTAAAAATTTTGCATCATTTGTGGATTGAAATTCTCAAAACAATGTATGTATCTTTGTTATGCTTCTAAATTTTTTTTGCATGGTCATTTGAACACTTTTTGAGAATTTTTTACCTTATATGGAGAATTGCTGATTGAAATTCTCTAATGAACCATGAGCATCTCTTAAGGCTTCAAGAATACATAACTACTATTTTTGGTGAGCCCTAGATTGGTCCTTAATTTATTTAGTTTCCATTTTTATCTCATCAATTTGAATAACTTTTAGCAAAATATTGTGCTAGGTTTTATGTTCTAATATTATTACCTATTAAATCTGCCTATATTTTAGAATTCATTATGCTCTAACATTGGTTTCAATTTTCTCTAATTTAAATAAAACCTTGAATAAACAATGTGTAAGATTTATCTAAAAATTCATTACAATTAAATATAGCTCTTTAAAATCTCTATGTTGGAAGTAGACCTCAATTTTTCAATTAGTTCTTTTTCTTTCTATGGATGAGAGCAATTTCCAATCTAGTTATTCTATGCTTCTATTATTTTTCATTTTTTTTATTAAAAAATGTTTGTGCTTTAATGTGCGACCTTTTCACTCTCCCAAGGGGCCTAGATTTTGAACATTTAAGTATCTCATACATTTCAAACCTCAGGATTCAGATCTCCTAGCTACTATTTCTCTTCTTGGACAAGCTTTTCAAAATTGTTGTGAAATTTCTTCTCTAGAAAAGGTTTTTGTCATCAATATATATAAGTACTTAACTTTTGACAATGGCTACAAACTAGACAATTTTTTAAGTGATTTTGGTTTTTATAATAATATTTCTACTAAACTAGTAATTTGAAGAGAAAATCAAGTGCGCTAATCAACTTGTAAAAGGAAATAATTTACCTAAACTTTGAGTTAGTTTCCCACATAAAATAATTCTTAGCAGGGCTTGAATCTCTTGTTCATCCTAACACTTGCACCCATTTTTCAAGAGTGAGTTTGTGCTTGCTTTACTATAATCTGTTCTAATTTTTATTTTGAAATATCCTCCTTCAAATTATTTTGAGCTTTAAAAACTTTATTGCATTGTTTACAAGTAATATTTTAGTTAAAGAACTAAATATTGTACTTGTGATTGTCTTTCATTTAATTAGTTTTCTTGTTTCACTGTATTTACCCACTTTAAATTACTAGAATGGATACTTATTTGAATTAAAAGATATCTTGAAATTCATAGTATAAAGGAGCCTTATAAAAGCTTTTGTACTTCAAGAATTTTTTGTTTTTTTTTGTCTATTTAATCTTTTTGAATGTGGTAAT